>CANUEX010095172.1:0-29003 GCA_948099535.1 Jatropha multifida | reverse complement strand
TAAGTAATGGCTTGTAAAATAATTATTATGTGATTATAAATAATTTGTGGAGTGTAAATGACTATCTAGAGACTGTATGATAGGAACAGTTTGAACATATTATGACAAATAAATATTTGTATGAGAAAATATTTTTATTATTTGTATGTGGGCCCGAGCTGCAAATAGTATGCATTACTAATGCTGGGTTATAATTAATAACTCTGATTGTCTTATAAAAAAAAAAATGTCATAATATGAGCTTACTATTCCGATAATCAAATGATAATAGGAATGAGTTGTGATAACTTAGGCTTACTACGGGCCTCAGGTGCCTTAAGCTTACCTAGGTCCTAGTGCCGGTCCGGCCCACGGTTTTGGGTCGTGACAACGGATCATATATGAATAAACACAATCCAATTAACCTGTTTATGATATTAAACAAGTTATATGGATCAAATTTGTGTCACACACCTAATTTTTGTGTTGTGTTAGGTAGACACGTTTAACATGATTATTAAATGAATTGTGTGATCCTAATTGTGTCGGCATGTTATTCGAATCCATTAAACTTGACACACCAACCCATTTTGACACCTTTATAGCACACTGAACGGGCTGCAAAAGTTACAAATGTATGAGAAATTTTGGTATTATACAAACGGTGCTTGTAATAATACAAATCACTCAAGTACAAATAGAATGGCAGGTCCCATTCATGATCATGATAATAATATTACAATAACACCATCTCCTGCGAAAGTCAGTAAACCAGCTTATCGCCGGAGTATATACTTACTCTTCGGTTTTTCTCTACTACTGTAGACTACACAGAAGTAAAGGTTAACTGCCTATCCAGTTGATTGGAAGACATGTGCATATATGTAAAGAAATTATCATCATTCAGAGTGAATGTATGTGTTTAACTTTCTGAATTGCTTGCTTCACCCTTGCTGATGGTTCTTCATACAAGATGGCAGGGTTATCGAACTCAGATGCCAAGCTTTTCTCCCAAAGGAAGGCACGGAATGAGTCGGCCACTGAATATGAAAGAGAATCAAGGTTGTATCCTCCCTCTAAGAAAAATACGCAACGGCCCCCACATAGATCTTTGGCGAGTTGTTTAATATTTGAGGCCAGCATGTAGTATGTTCCGGTTGTAAATTGTAGACTGGCTAATGGATCCAAAACATGACCATCATACCTGAGAAAAAAAAAATTGTCATAAGATATGTTTAATTTAGGCTATTCTTTGTTGTTTGAACATCAAATGTTTGTTACCTTTTCAGTTTAACAAGATTCCTGATTTAGGATATGATAGACCAATACAAAACGAAGCATTTATATGTATTACGAGCATGTATTGCGAAATTTAAATTGGAAATTGAGCACTATGATGATTTTATCTCAAATGCTACAGAGGAAAAAAATGAGAAAAATATATTTGCAATTACTAAATTGATGTAAGCTACACGCTGCATTTTTTCTTTTTTTAAATAATAGACATGGGAAAACAGGGCAACATGTAATGAAGCTAATTTCTTCTTCAAGCATGCCTAGAAATTCATAGGACAGCTCCTCACCCAGCAGAAACGAGTATTATGTCTGGCTTGAACTTCTGAGCACATGGCACAATGACTTCATCAAACACAGTCCTCATGGCATTGTCACCTGAGCCCCCTGGCAGAGGTAGATTTAGCGTTGCACCCTCACCATTTCCATGACCTACCTCATCAATTTTACCAGTGCCTGGATAGCTTCCATCCTATGTGAACAGATATTGGAACAGGAATTGAATAGTGGCTTATTAGCAAATCTTGCCTCACACTTCTAATGCATATGGCCAAAACTAAACATAAAACTACTCATCTAAATTCCTACCAGTAGAATGGCTACACAAAGAAAAATAGTTGCAACATGATCCCTCTCTCCAAGATGGATGATTAACAATTAGCAATGAGGCTACACCTACCAGAGGAAAATATTTTATATCATTCTCCCTCCCTAAAAAGCTTACCCTAAAATTATCAGAAGCAAACTTGGGAGAACCAAAGAAATGAATATCAAATTATAGTAGAAAAAGTATATTCTTCTGTTATGTTCCTTGGTAAGGGATCGTGTCACAGGGTGACGTACTACATATTGTTTCTCAAACAAGGGATATGAGCCCGTGTTCTTATAACTTGATCTACCTATTTTGTATAGGAAGAGATTCAGCTCATCAAAAGGAAGCTTGTCACCTTTGGATCTTGTTAGAGAGACCTTTGGATCTTTTTAAAAGAGCTCCAATCTCATGTTGGGGAAAGATTCTAACTTATTTTATTGATAGCAATAACAGTTCTTTAAATAGAGGATACAATGCTTATTTTAGGAATCCAACTAGTAGAAAATAAACTACATAATCTAAGGAATAGTTTACTAATCAGGATTCCAAGTTTTATTGTGCTTTTCTAAACAAATTACTTTCCTTCCCACGCCTGCCATATGTCTTCCCTGCGAACGTGTCTACAACATCTTGACCCCCATCATCCTTAGCCCTCAAGTAGCAGATCAGCAATTTATCCATCACCACTAGCAACCAATCTATGGATGTGAATAAGAAGTGAATTTATAATACTACGAGGTTGAAATTTTTAACATATCCATTAGTCTACTATAGTTTTTGGTTCAATTCTATTTGGCTTGTGGAATTCATCTGAACTGAATTCTATTTAGAAACAATCTAACTGAATTCCAGTGTTTGGTTTGATGTAACTTAAAATGCAGAATTCAATTGAATTTCACGTTATGGCTGTTTGGTATAATTCCAGAATTGAATTTCATTTGACCTTATTTCCTAAACTACCCTCAAACTTGATTATTTAGAAACAATAATTTTTAAAACAAGTAAAACAATCTTATATCAAATAAATTTGTAATGATTAACAACTATATAGACCAATTAACAAAATAGTAATAAATATGATATGTGAAAAAGAAAAAAAAATTGATATCTGAAAAAAAAATCTACCAATAAATATAAAATTAATTCATATGCCTTATAAATAGGAGGTTTATATAACAACATGAATACTATTCCTGATAAGTGCATAATAAACTTAGATATTTAAAAGTTGATATTAAAATAAAATATCTAACATAATTGTCTAGAGATATTAACAATAAATAGAAAAGTAATTTGTGGTTTCCATCTTCTTCTTCAGCCAATGACTTTTATCATTTGTTGATCTTAATTAGTTAGCTACCTACTATTCATTTGAAGTAATTGATAATTAATAAAGAAGCTAACTTTTGAATTATATACTTTAGCTTCGTTACTATTAAATATCTGGTATTATTTTTTTTTAAAGTAAATCTATTTTAATTGTAAATGTTCAATAATTTGAAGGAATATGGTTTCTTTAACATTATTATTAAAATTAGAATATAAGTGGTCAATGATTATAAAGAAATATATATTACATATGTTATAAGGGTATTTTAGTCCTATAAACAATGTTATGTTAGTTTTACGGAATTGATTTCAAATTCTATCAAATTTAATAGAATTTGATTTTAGTTATAATCAGTTTCACAGAATTGAATTCCTGAAATTTAATTTTGCATTTTAGTAAAACCAAACAGCTAAAATATAAAATTCAATTGAATTGTACAAAATTTTGGTTTGTGGAATTGAACCAACCATAGTGTAAATCTTTATGGACAAAAGTTTGGCAGAAAAGAACAAATTCGAATACTTTGATCCCAAATTTTCTGTATAAAATACAGCTAATTTCATCTAGCAAAATAAAAAATCTCACATGTGATGTGAATAACATGTAAAAGCATGTTTGAGGTGAACATTGCTTACTTGGTGAGTGGACAAGAAGAATATATCTGGATCTTCATAAAATGCATCGTTGGTCCCATTCCCATGGTGAACATCAAAATCAATTATAAAGACTCGTTTTAATCCATGCACAAGTTGAGCATGGCGTGCTGCAACAGCCACATTACCAAAAACACAAAAGCCCATAGGTCCTTTTGGAATAGCATGATGTCCTGGAGGTCTTATCAAAGCAAATCCAGCAGGTGGATTCTGGCTCTTTGCTGATGCTGCAACCTGAAATATGATAAAACGTTCAGATTGACGTATTACTAGACTGTGTTCCTCTAATCACCATGTATCTGCAAATTTAAGTAGCTTCAAAATCAAATCTATATTAATGCAACATAGAAATATAGTTTATTATCATTTGGGGAAAAAATAAAATTCAATTTTATCTAGTAAATTAAAATGTTTTCAGCCTGCTGAAAAAGGAAAAAGAAAAAAAAAAGGACTAACGTGCCAGACTGAGACATCACCACTGAATCAACCAAGGCTAGTCCTGCTCCAGCAGCCAAAAGTGATTCCTGGAATGTCTGCATCATTAATACATTCGTCAGAAGCAGAATAAAGAACATACAACTTCATATGAACTTTGTTATTGTGATCAAACCAGACATCATCAGAAAAACATACTGTATAGCTTAACTGAAGACTTTACAGCCATATTATTTTTCTTTTGTATTCTTACCTTTGGAAAAAGAAAAGGATTATGGTCAAAGTACAAGATGTATCTTATACATCTATCAGCTGCAGAGAAAATTGTAGATGCTAAAAGAAAAGGATGACATTTTTATGCATCTTAATAAAAAACAAACCACTTACACTGGCAGTAGCATATGTTGGTCCTGTTCCATCGATGACAATAATGCCCTTTTCAGAAGCCTTATCCATTGCCTATAAGAAATAATTATAGAGTTAGAAATTCCATCAATATTTTGCCTTGCAAGCAGTGGCAGCATTTTAGGTTGGGGATCATGGCTTTCTTCAGACTTTTCAAAATTGTTTAGTAACCCATACTATATTATACATTTTTAAGACATACATTGCCCCCTCTCCCCATCTCCACCAGGCCTTTCAAATTTTTTTTGTTCATGTGTTTCATATTTTTGCTCTAGAAGCATGCATGCAGACTTCAAATTCTATTTGACTTTGTTATCCATATATTTCATATAGCTTTTCCTATGTATAACTAATTTGAAAGATGTTCATGTTAATCCATAACCATATTTTTCTTTTCTTCTTTTTCTTTTTTATCCATATTTTTTGCCTTACCAATGTTTGAAGTCTAGTTCTGTCTCTACTGTCTCAAAGTCAGAAAACCAAATACCTAGGCATATTTTGTGTGCAAAGATACTTATGGCCATTTTTGCTCTATTTGAACCAATGTTTACAAAACCAGGCGGGACCTTCTGGTCAAACTCATTAACCAGAAACCAGTCACTAGTCCAGTTCATGTTAGTGTTATATCTGTTCATGGCCAAACCCAGTTTTGAACAAGTTTGCAAAATAGTTCAACAGGTAAAGATATTGAGATCAATACATAAACCACAAAGTGCAAAACCTGAGACTTGAAATCAGAAACTTATACTAAAAGAACGGTACGAAGTCATCAATCTATGTTTCATTGAGCAATAAATGTGAATCTAACAAATTTGCCAAAATTTTTTAAGTACTCTATCAAACATGCACACATGTCCGTCTGCGTACTCATCTCAGGATCAGCCCAATTTCTTTAACAAATAAATTCTCTAGTCTAATCATTGGTATAAGTTATGAAAAAATCAAATATTACTGAAACAACAAAGGGGATTCCAATGAGCTTAATTGGTTCTTTCACCATTAAGCTTGGACTGTTATCATCTTGCATATGACCAAGTAACCAAACAAAAGGATTGTGGCTGTTATTTCTGTGAATGATTCTCTATATTTCTGTGCATTGCATTATGAAAAAAGCTAACTTTATATGTACAAGGGTGTTCCTAATTCGAGAAGTAAATCTATAAATCCCTACAAATCTTCCTACAAATATTCTAGTTTCTATATACATATGTTTGACTAATCTCTTGGATTCTACTTTCCACACAGGTGAAGAGAAAAGAACATTATCAGATCAATGTAACATTACCTGCTCAAGACCAGCAACATAAGCCTTCGAATGAACATTTGCAATGTCGTCCACAGAAGCAGGCTTGAAATTTTTAAGTTCAATGACTTCTGAGCCACGAAACTGAAATATGAAAAAAATTATTAATTAGAACTTGTTACGGCTGTTTTTGAATTTATAAGGCTAGAATGGGCAACTATGTACAGGAACAATTAGGGCTGTATTGGAATAGGCTAAAGGAGAAAAAAAAAAAGGAAGGGTTATGGGGCTGTCTGTGGAGGAATTAAAGGGCCTGTGAACAGTACTCGTGAAATAGTAATTAATGAAGAATAATGTGCAAACAGAAAAAATTGAAGAATTTAGCCTTTGCATATAAACTTCCTTAGGCATCACCAGCAAGGGTCGCATGGCATCATATCTGGGGTTGAATTGCATCACAAAAAGTTGAAAAAAAAAAACATATCTTATAGTCCTATGTATTTATAGACAAATTAATATTGATCTTTTACAAAAATGGCTTAAAATCAACTGCTAATCCTTTATGAAAAGGACAAAAAACTAGTCCACATTCTCTAGGAAAACTCTGCTAGTACTTTGATTAACTGAAAAATTAAACTAAAAGAATTAGTCCTATGCATTTATAGACTCGCACTAATACATTTCACTTTTTAGGCATAGCAGGTATATTTGGTGACTCCTTATTAGTGCTCTGCATGGTTCCTTGGTAACCTGTAGTTTGATCAGGTAAATTCTAGAAAATATATGTGGTAATAAAAGTTACACGTTCAGTTACAAGGAAGAAATTTATAATGTGCTCACTCATGATTATTTTGGCTGATTGACACATACTATAATTGCCGGGACAAAAGGTCATGATCCTATGAGGGTGAGCTAACTACAAAACCTGTCCTTAGTTTGGATTGCAAGTTGCAACTCGCCTACCTGAAGGTGGAATCTCCAGTAATCACTGATCAACCATACAACAGTGAATTAGTTCCCAGGCCATTTACACAACCATCCATTTTACTAGAGGAGCTAGCCATGCCTGTAGTTGTTACCTTGACTGCAAGAAGTCTTATGAAAATGCCTTAAAATAAATGTAGAAACCTTTGAACATGAAATCCCAGAATGCACAATTCTGTTAAGAGTTCCTAGTAAACATCTAAGTACAGGAATTATAAATAATATAGACCAAGTGAACAGAACTTCAAATCAGAAAAAGGAATTGGCATAATAATTAAATACAACCAGGTATTGAGATAAATAAATAAATAAACAAGAAATAGTAATAACATGTAATTCCAGATACCTTTGAAGTGAGCTTCATCTTTTCAAGGGCACTCACAATTGCAGGAACTCTAAGATGGGATTCCGGATGTGCTTCCTAATGGAAATAGTGCAATAAAAATACAAATAGTAACAGGAAGAAAGACAAACTTTAAACATGCATATTACACCATGATTAAAGCAAGAAGTTACTCCATTCCATATATATTAAAGAGTCCTCTGTATAGGATTCCAAAACATGAAACTGTTAACTGCTTGCATTCTGATATTTCATAATCTCAAATGTTCTGAGACAAATTTTACTTTTCACATTTCTTGTCATAATTTGAGAAGCCATAGGACATTAAAATTTGACCTGGCGAGACAATAAATATTTTGGACGTCCCAGAAAAGTGGAATGTGGGACTAAAAAATTGGAACTGTGAAAATTAAGCAAGGATAATACCCTCCTTAAGCAAATAGAAATACAGAAATACTGCAGTAATTACCTTTTTAAACATCTTGATGTTTCCAGCAATTTTATCAAAGTTGGTGCAACAATCCATTATGTGGGAGAACAAAGAGACAATTGTAGAGTTAAACCAGTTTAGACTATTTGAATGTTTCAACAAACGGCCTTGAAAAAACTATGACATCATGGCCATGCAAGAGCAAACCATAAGATATGTCCAAATTTCAACACTTGCATAATAATCTCAAGTTGATCATTTAAGGTGTGGATAAGTTAGAATTGATGCATATTATGTAGATAAGCCAAACCATTACTATGTTAAACAAAAATATATATATAATGAAAACCGTTGAATATGTGTGAATTGGGTAGCAATCCCACTTTGGAAAAGGATGAGAAAGCGAAAAGATGCATAAGACAATGGGTAGCCAACTAAAATGTTTAGTTAGTGAAGGTGAGACCAAATCCTTGGAAAAGTACAACTTCTGTTAATTTAAATTTGATAATGATGAATAAAATTTGTTACTGTATGTAAATGAACCCCCAGGCCCCCAGGCCAACTGATCCAACAAAAACATGTCCTTGAATTCAAAATTTCAAAACTTACAAAGATGAAAGTCCGAAATGCATTAGGATTTCAAGAAGTGATATATCAGTCCATCTATATGAAAGCATGTAACTAAATTCAACATACCTGGTTATGACCCAGAGCAGGAGCTACACTATATATCACTCGTGCATCAGTAAGTTTTTGAATAGAAGGTAGGTTTGGATCCTGCTCAAAACTATATGAACATGAAATAGAAGCTCCAATACTTTTTGAGCAGTGTTTCCTCCATATTATTGCCCGCTTCTGGAAGTGCCTATGCCTTACAAATTCAGTACTAAAATGAATCCTCCAACAGTTCTTCCACTTGCATGGATCAGATTGTACTGAGAATAACATGTTCCCTTAAAACAAAACATAATGATTTTTGTTGAGAATTATCAATACATGTTAAAATCGAATATTAAAAGGAGTTTGAGATATGACAGTCGTTGGTGAGGGAAGTGGTACTATTTCACATGAGCATTAACCCAACTCTTATGTATGAGCATGAAAAGGAACTTGTTCCAACTCTTATGTATGAACCTATTGTAAATGGACCCCATCAATTCCAATTACTCGACATATGAACTACAACAAGAAGGTGCTTGAAATATGCTAGATGCATTCCTTAAACTTAAGGAGACATGGAAAACATCCATCGAGGGGTAGAAGGGATTTAGCATGCAAAGGTTTGCCTACAATTTTAAAATGGTATCTGCAGTCAAAGAACGCTTGGAGAGTTTTAAGCACAAGGAAAAAGTTTTTATCATTATTTTTATCTTAAATGAACTTTGCGTCCTTTTTGTAAACTCTCGTACTCCTCTAGAATTTTGGATGCTTTAAATGTTAGGGCTTTCTGCATCTTCATTTTTCTTTTTCTTTTAATAAAGGGCCATAATACATATGAATTTGTAATTTTGTTCCTTCAACTTTAGTCAAACTTTAAAAATTTTAGCAAAATCACCATGAATGTTGGTTAATTATATAACTCAGCCAAAACTGCACGCTTATCCCACAATAAAATGGTAAAGGTTTCTTTTTTTTTTTTAAACTTTTTTCCATGAATTTTTTGTTCCAATACCACTTACTCATTTCTACCTACTGCTTTTTTACTGCAAAATATTATCTAACATGATCTCTAGTGTAAAAGAAGTGTATTGGCCAGAAAGCAGTTTCATTTTTTAAGTACTTTGTGCAAAAATTAATACTTTTTCCAGTTTCATGAGGATCCAGGTTTCAGTTTGTAGAAATAAAAGGAACGTTGAACTTGAACTCGAGCATTTGAGATAGCAAGTAGGGAGATAGTCAAGCATTACAATGATTGACTCGAGATCCGAAGTATTTAACTTTTTTTTGCAAAACTTTAAATAACAATTAATCTTATATTATATATTTAAATAATGATTGGCGAACTCAAGTTCAGTTGAATTTATTTGAGATTAGTGAACAAGTTTCTTTTGAAGTTCTAATAAATCGAGTTGAGTCTAGCAGAGCTCCACTATTGTGACTAGCTCTTCAAATCAAGCTCAAATATAAGCAATTAAACTAGACCAAGCACAAGTCAAGTTTTCAGTCCTAATTTTCTAATTGAGTCAAGTGCAAGAGTACACTACATTGAGTGGATGTAGCTCTTTCTATAACTGTCTTGACTAACTAATATTCCAATATGCAAACCCTTCTACCCAAAGAATCATATGTTTCAATTTTGAAATTCAATTAAAAGAGGATATGTATAATATGCAATTATCTAATAATTGCTTTTTGAGCAAACCTTTAGACAACCAAATAGATATAGACCTTAATAATTCAAAATACAAATGAATAAGTGATTATGATCAAGTTTACAGTGATAAGTGATAACCCAAAAACACATATATGCAAAAAAGGAAACATAGAAGTGTAATTGCAGAGAAGAAAAGGAGGCAGAAGCTTACTTGCAGAAAATAAAGGGCGGAAAGTTTGAAGCTCCATCGACTGGACCCGTGAACCAATGGCCCTCACTGTCAGCCCTTCGTGTTCACATTGCTTCACCGTTGCTTTTTTATCTTACGAGTTGACAATTTTATCCCTCTAAGGGTGTCTTGTATCGCGGATGAGTTGAGAGGGTAGGCTATATGCTTGGATAGTGAGAATATCTATAAATAAAAAGGGAAAGAAACACTTATTCATTTTTCTTTTTAGAACGAAAATAACACTGAGTTTGCTTCCAAAATTTTACCTTCAAATTGGAAGGAAGGAATTAATTGTATCCAGCCTCTTGCTAAGGGTTTTAGGATAAAGTAAAAGCAAAACAAGGATCAATTAGGAATTAATTATTTTTATAATTAGTGAGTATCAACTCTAGCCCGTTGATAGAGATTTTAGGGTGATTAAACATAGAGGTGAGCATTCCGCCGATTCGACCAACTTTTTAATTGAAGTACTTTAACCTTTTTTTTTTCTTTAACTGAACTTAACCATATAAATATTTTAAGGACTTAACCAACTCATTTTGATCAAATTAATTTTAATTACTAACCGCACCTAAGGTTTTAGAAAAAAAAATTACTTAATCGACTGACTTTAATCAAACTTTAACATTATGTTTGGATAGTGTGAGGGTGTAAAATATCGCAAGATATAAAATGAGAGAGTAAAATGGTACTATTCACTTTACCTCTTTAGTTTACACTCTTTGCTTGGATTGGTAAAAAATAAGAGAGGAAAATAAAATAAATTGATTTTAACTTATTTGAGAAGAGTCTAATAAAAGATGAAAGGAAATCATATTTTTATAAATTAACATTTTTACCCTTCATATATGTGTATGAGACAATATTTTCAATTTAATTTAATATAGATTATTTTTTGTCCAGTCTATAAAATATATGCCATTATTATCAACAATACCATATAAATTAATAAATTTATTATTTAAAAATATTGTGGTAAATTTATTTAAATTTATAATTGGTTGCATTGATTTTTTTCATCGTAGAAATATTCAGCATCCAATCTATGAATCAAGTTGGTCATATCTTTTTTCAATATTTTAATTAAAGTATTCTTGGCAACTAATGAAAAATCATTCCTACTATACAAAATTAAACCATGCACACGTAACAGCAACCTTTAAACTAATCTCAAAACCGTACTCATTTCGTTTTTCATATTTTTCAATAACTAATTAAACTAACAATTTACAATTTAGAATTCAACTAAAAGTCTTATTAACCAATTAATTAAAATTCAAATGTAACAATTAAGAGGTCACATCTACATAATACATGAAAATTAGCTAATATTCTACTCAAACACAAATCTAATTTAAAAACTAAAATACTTATCAAGTTTGGCTCTTGCTTTCATGTGCTCGAACTCATAGCTCTCATTAACCATTTCGAACGTTTTGATCCAAACTTATCACTTTCAACTTTGAAGGTTAGTTTATTGATTCTTTAATATGAAATAAAAATGATTATGTTAATGCAGATGGGGTTGTTTTATAAGATTAGATATCTGATCATGTTTTTGGTTCCTTCAGTTTCTGATTCATGGTAGTGGTTGAGAGTTTTTCATGGAAATCTATATATGGTCTTTGTTTCAAGTCATGTGAAAGAAAAAATGTACAAGAACTTTGTTTTTTTTACCTCAGGTAAATTTTTTATTTTTGTTTATGGGAGATGGATTCGAAATTAATCGAACAAAGGAGACCAGTGTGCTCACTTTCATCACAAACAATAAATTCTAGCACAACCATTCAGAAAGAAAAAAAAGAAAATTGTTCCAACTCTTGCTTGTTGGCTATAGTCTCTTTGGTGTAGTAGTTTGGGAAGAGTGCTTTTAGAAGAGCCAATGATGCTTTGCTTCTGTATAACCCAGACGCAACATAAATATGAACATCATTGTCATAACCCAGAGCAATGCTTTCAACGTTAAACCAACATCCTTTGGAGTAAGAGGGTCTTTTCAATGTAAAGTTTGTATCTTCATTTATTTTTCTTGTATTTTTAGTTGCATGTATAAGCATTATTCAATTCATTACTATCAAGAATATTTTGTCGGTGTCCTTCTAAAAGAAAAATGGTTTATTTGTGTTAAGGAGAGGTTGCTCGATGCTTCAACAAAGATATGCACAGGTCATGTATGTTGGTAGTCATTTATTTTTCTTTCGTTCTTCGGTTTCCTCTTTGTTTCACTATTTGAAGTTTGAAGTACTTGGATTTAGAAAATTACTTATTTATTTGTATCTTAATGTTATTAATTGCAGATTGTTTGGGAGATAAATATTTAAAACTTCTACATCTATGGGAGTTCTTCATTTAAATGGGCACAAAGACCACAATCTAATTGAATAATATATTTTTGGGTAAACAAGAATAATTTAGGTAGTTGGATATTATGTAATGTATTTTTTAAATAAATATATAAGTATATAGATAATTAGAACTCTAATTTGAAATTTTGAACGTAATCATATCTATATATGTCTATCTATTTGTTACCAATATTGTATATTGTTTGCTAATTTAATATAAAGTTTACACATCGATCTAATAAAAAAAAAGTCTTCCTTCATTAGATGATAATGAAAAGGAACCAATATCTCAGCTAGCTTAATATCATATCTACGTCTAAATTACTTTTTTGGAATAGTAAAATATAAAATAATTTGTAAAGTATTAAATTTAAAATTTTAGCTATTTTCTATAATTAATTAATAATAAAATTATCTTTTTTTATTAATAACATAATTTTTAAAATGATACATTAATATTTTTATTTTGAAGCTTTCATTTTTTAAGCGAAGAAAATATTTACATATGTACATATTACGCATCAAATAGCTTTGCAATTTTTAAATATATTAATATCAAATTTTCAATGAATTTATTTTGTCTCTCTTTTTCAAATATCATTCCTTTTGTTCTTTTATTTTATAAAATTTATTAATTAAAAAAGGAAAAATATATTTTATATGATTAAGTTTTGAGTAAGAAAAATATATATTACTTATTAATGTCATTAATCAAAATAAATAATAATATTATTATTTAAATAATGTATTTATAACTGCTGGTAAAGCAGGATTTACGACTAGTTTCATAATAAATAGAAAACTTTTACACATTTCTTAGCTTACTTGCATCCTACTTGTAGCACCATTTTCCCCCAATCTAAGGATGATTTATATTTGACTCACTTGTAATAGACAATTGATTAATTTGCTTGCTTTCATTTTCAGATTCAAACTTTGCATTCATTGAATAAAGAATATAAAACATATTTTTTTCATCTCCACACTTTTTGTTGATCATACATATCATTAAATGTAAATTGAACTTATTCTAATTTAAAGTGTTGGTTAAGAATAATAGCAATGTAAATGAATCTTTTGGGGGAACCCCCCACCCCCAAAATATTTATCATATTTATTTTTCATTTGACGTGTCATTTTGCTCAACTCTTCATCCTTACAACAAATCCACTCATTCAATAGAACAGTGTACAAATCTCTTGGAAAAAAAATGTTAGATGATATATATAAGAAACTTAAAATTTTCAAAGTGAGAAGATAGAAATATTGTAAAAAAGTGATCATCTTCCTAACACTTTTCCAATCATCTTTTTTAGAGGTGCCCCACCCAACCCATTAGGTGTACAAAGATCACTTTGCTTATCATATCTCTCAAAAGCTTTCTAAAATTTTATTGTTGATTCTAACATTAGGTATGTTGAATTCTATCTACTAGGGACATTTAAGCATATTAATGCTTTATTTTGAATTTTCTCATATTCAACATATTATTTAAATTTTCTTAATGTAGCTGGAGATTGACACACATAATACATGTTAGGTTTCAATATTAAATATACGCAGCGGAATAATATAGTTATCACAAATTACAAGCCGTCCAAACGTCCGACCTCTGGTAGTATCCACATGAATGGACAATTAAAAAACTCAAACTATTTTAGAGGGTTGAGAGGTTAGAGCGTATGATGATGTTATCTATCATTGGCTCTCTGTTTTGTTTTGTGGCTATTAATAACAACTTTTGTAGTCTATACTATTTTTTAAACCTTATATAGGAAAATTCTATGTCATAAATAAATAAATTATAACTATTTATTTAAACTTTTTAATTAAATAAATTATAACTAAAATATATATGTGTCTATTTATTTATTTAAATAATTTAAATAAATAAATCATAATACATATATTAATAGAATTTTCAATATTAATTATATTTATTTAATTAACTATTTAAATAAATAAATCACAATTAAAGTATTAGGTTTATTGAATTTAAAATTTATCTTTATAAATTTTAGACATAAATCAATTAAGTCAATACTTAATAATCTAGGTAAAATTGTAACAAAATATAATTATAATTTTGTCTTTAACTTCACAAAACTTTTTTGTAATCAAGTCATACTTGATTCAATTTTTCGTTTCCACTTTCTCATATCCATTCTTATGTGTATGACCTTCTAAGTTCCAAATATGTTGGCAACAAATATAAATTAAATTAATTAATTAATATTTGAAGGTCAAATACATTGTCTAGCAACATATCAAGACTATCCAAATATTTGAAAAGTCAAAGTGTTTTGACTTAACCTTTCAGTGCATTATTTATCAGTGTAATTAATATCCCTTCATTATTAATATTCTGATTTAGTAATTAGGCGTGGAGTGTGTCCGCTTCACTAAATCATGTTAGTTCTCTTAATCTTAGCCATTGATCAATTGAATGAAATTTCAAATCTAATTATTAATTTCATTCTACCTTGCATAAGGATTTCTTAATTAAAACTAGTAGAGAACAATTAGAAGATTTTCCCTAATTTACCTAGGGTAATGAATCTTATCTTAATTACATAAGTATCTCCGTATAGTTCCTACAATGTCCAATTAATCATTGCTTATTATTCATGTAATGAATAATGTGAATGAATAATCAAAACATAATCATCCCTATATAAGATAGCTTAGTAATCTCAAGTCAAAGGTTCACTAACACAACCATCACTTGAGTATTCTATAGACACAAGTAACTCCGTATAGTTCCTACTATGTCCAATTAATCATTGCTTATTATTCATGTAATGAATAATTTGAACGAATAATCAAAACATAATCATCCCTATATAAGATAGCTTAGTAATCTCAAGTCAAAGGATCACTAACACAACCATCACTTGAGTATTCTATAGACACAGGTAACTCTTCATATGGAATTCTCATGCAAGTGAATTCAGTGGACTTATTTAAATAACAAGCACCTACATATTAGTTCTAGATATCACATATATCTCAGCTTATGAGAACAATTGTTTTTCTAAGGAAAGAATATAATATGTACTAGTCTCAACAACACTAATCATTGTCCAATAATGAGGAGAATATCGACCAGGAATATTTAGAGACATTGTTTTAATGCAAATATAAAACTCATAATTATAACCATATTATAATTTATTTTACAAAGCAGTATTGTCTCATGGACTTTATCTTTTACCAAGATTAAATCAATAGAATATAAAAGATAAACAAATGTCTTTTTATTAATAATAAAATATTTATTACATGAAATATTATATCCAAAACATAACCAATCAAATTGGCTATAAGGCATATAACTAACAACAAATTGTCTCTCTAATCCTTTTAACTGAATCATTAATATCTTTCAATCTATTGACAATAATCAGATTGATAATATGAGCAATGCATCTCATGTTAAGGTAATTACATCCAAAAAAATTTGACTTCAATTAGGTACTTTTTCCTTTAAATATATAATAGCAACATCATTTGAGCTTGCATTATCAACAATTATGCTGGTTACCTTATTAATATCCCAGTATAATAGATATCTTTCAATTTTTCTACTAATGTCCCTACCCTTGTGACTAGAAATTGGACAAAAATTTAAAATCTTCTTGTTCAATTTTTAATCACTATCAATATAATGAGTTGTAATACACGTGTAACTAATTCTTTGCATAGGTGTCCATATGTCTGTAGTGAGACAAACAATATGGTTTATACTTTTCAAAATAGATTGCAAGTGAGTTTTCTTGTGCACATGTCTCTCAAAGCAATCATGTGAATTTGTGAACCTAGATGAAATTCTAAATCTAAGGCAGCAAAGAGACATAAAAAATTAAAAACTTAGCCCTCCCACAAATTTAAAAGGAAGCTCATCAACAATAATCATAAAGGTTAAAGCTTTCCTTATAGCATCTTGATCAAATTTCCAAGTAGCAAGAGTGCCCCGAATCTCCAGAATTTTTTGATTAAAAATTAAGTGTTGTTTGTCTTGATTTTCTAGTAGAAGTCATTTTTTTGTATATAAAATGATATTTAAGTGATGTGGTGCCATTTTTTTATCACAATTATATTCTTTACTATAATAGTTGCATTTACCTTTAATGTCTCCTTCTGCATCTTTAAATTTGGAGAAGTCATATCATATATTTGATCTAGGCATTATTGCTTTTCGCTTTCCTTTATTGGTAGGTGCACTTGTACACTCCATCAAAGGTGCACTTGAATCTATGGGTTGTGACCCATCCATATTCATTAGTGTTTCTTTACACTTATTGAAATCCATCTAAAAAGAAACATAAAAAGTATTTCAAAAATGTAAACACAGAAAAAATCATTTGATAATAAGTTAGCATAAAATGCAAACTTAATCAAAAATCATTTAATTGGAAGGGAATGCACATGTAAGGACAAAAAATATTCCAAAATTCAAACCAACAAAGGCTTGTTTGCCAATATTCCACACATCAACAAATGCCAAAATAGTCAATCCCATCCATCAAATGAGCAATACTACAAATTATAATAAATAACCAATAATCAACAGTGATCATAAATAATTTAAAATTACAGTTGCAGTAGTAAACAAATACAGAGCAAATAGTGACATGAATTAAAGCATAAAAAATTTATGGCTATTACTTTTATATAGCGATACAGTTTGTAATACAACTATTACAATTAAAAAATTTTTATTGAAAAGAAAGTTTAGCCCAGATTAGTAACAAACTAAAGTTGCATAATTAAGAAAGGGTACGCAAAAAGTTTAAGTTACACTAAGAATAAGAAAAAACACACAAAGATACTGCAAAATTTATGTATTATAGTAGCCAATTCTTAAGAAACAAAGCTTCTAAAAGAATTCTGAGAAATTTTAATAGCGTTTTAATGAAAGCAAATTGACAATATTGGGTTAGATTGATTTGGTTAGTTGATTTGACCGGTTCGGTTCAATATATATTGAATAGTGTTTTTCAATTGTCGGTTTGCGGTTCGGTAAAAGGCACTAATAACCTAATGAGCCGACTAAACTGACAACTTAAAAAAGTCTATATGGAACCCTAAAACTGATTCTCTCTCCCTCCCTCTTTTCATCGCTCTTTTCTTTTCTTCCTTACGCTGCACCTCAGCCTTCTTCCTTCTTCAGGCCGCAAACAATAGTAGACAACAACCACTCCCTCTACCTAACAAGAGTACAAGAAGAGGACTCTCTCTCACTAAATAACTACTCAAACGTTCTCTCACTAGCTCAATTCTTTGTGGCTTCTTCAACAAGGTAATTTCAAAACTAATCTATGATTTCTTGATAAATCAATCCATGTTCTTCTTTGCATTAATTTATGTGTTTCTATTTTGTTAATTTTATTTTGCAAATCTTAAATTTTTAGATTTCATATATTTATCTTATAATAAATTATTTTTTTTCTTTACATGATTTATGAATTCAGCTATTGACGAATTGAATTTTTATTATTTATTAATATAGTTGATTTCATATCTGGAAACTTCTTTAATTCTATGAATCTAATAAAAAGCACTGCTCATAAATGTCTAGATAGAAACTTAGTCCTTGTAAAGTGCACTAGGGCCTTCTATAAGCACAACTTGAATCAAGAAATGGAAAAAAAATAAAATATTAGATAAGAAAATAAAATTCCTTTTTTACTAACTCATTTACAAAAGCTGGCTCTTCTATAAAGCTTTAAATACTTTTATAGAAACACCCAACAAAAGAGACCCAACAACAGGACTCTTTCGTATGTTATGCTGTGATTGCAAAACCATGTCTATAACTACTATCATCATCATTTTTTGTCAATCAGCACACAATAGTCTGTGGTTGTTTGTTGGTTATATTGTCCATGTGAAATTTGAGATGGTTGCATTTCTTGCCATGTTCATTTTGTCGTCAGTCTCATTCTATATACTATATCTCAATATTATTATGCATCCACATGAATTGCTGTAGATAGTTTTTTATTGGACAGTTTTTTTGTGGATAGTTTTTTATTAGAGAATTTATACATCCAAAGTAGTAATGTTTTTTTTATTGGACAACTTTTTGTTTTTTATGATTGGCTCTACTCTAAATTATTAATCATATACTATAGTTAAACTAAAAAAGTTATTAATTATAGACAATAGTTAAATTAAAAAATTTATTAATTATGTATATGTTCAACTCTAAATTTGTGAAATATTGATTTTATGACTAATTTTAAATTTATTGTCAAGATGAAAAACCTAGTACAATGCATGTTGATGATGGAAGTTCACAACCTCAAGATATAACAGTAACTACTGCAAGAGGAAAGCGAAGAGCAGTAGCTCCAAGATCGGATGTGTATGATCACTTCTCCAAATTCAAATATGCAAAAGGGGATGTTAAAGGCAAGTGCAATCATTATGGTAAGGAATTTTATTGTGATTCTAAAAGAAATGGCACTAATGCACTTAAAAATCACATGAATGTAAGCAAGAAAATTTATTCTAGCGTAGAATCAAGACAAACACAATTGAGTTTTCAACCAGTTGGCACTCTTACTACTTGGAAATTCGATCAATAAGCAATAAGAAACACCTTAATTTTTATGATTATTATTGATGAATTGCCTTTTAAGTTTGTTGAACATTAGGGTTTTAGATGATTTATGTCTATATGTTATCCTCGATTTTGGATTCCATCAAGGTGGATAGTGTCATGCGATTGCTTTGATCTTTACGTGAATGAAAAAGCTCATTTGAGATCCATTTTGCAAAGTAATAATCAAAGGTTTCATCTTACCAATGATATTTGGACTTCTATATAAGGGATAAATTATTTTTGTATTACCATTCATTTTATTGATAATGATTGGGTGTTACATAAAATATTTTAAATTTTATACCAATTATTAGTCATAAGGGTAGGGAGATTGGTAGAGAGATTGAAAGATGCTTAATGGATTGGGGTATTGATAAAGTAACCACCATTACTGTAGATAATGCAAACTCAAATGATGTAGCTATTTCTTATATCAAGGATAAAGTAATTAATTAGGGTTCAGGCATTTTAAATGGCAATTTGATTCACATGATATGTGTTGCACACATCATAAATTTGATTGTTGTTGATGGCTTTATGGATATTGGTGGTTCAGTTAAAAAAATTAGAGAAGCAGTGCATTATATGCGACAATCTCCATTAAGGTTGAGGGTATTCAAAGAATCTGTAGAAAATGAAAGAATTGAAAGTAAATCTTTATTATGCCTTAATGTTCCTTCAAGGTGAAATTCAACTTACCTAATGCTATAAGCTGCTGAAAAATTTCAAAAAGCTTTTGAGAGATTTGAAGATCAAGATCCTTTTTTTAAAGTTGATCTAATTTGTGATGGGTTGAATGGGGTTCTAGCAAAAAAAGATTAAGAAAATATTAGGAGGATGAAGACTTTTTTTTATAAAATTTTTGTAATCTTACTTTGAAAATTTCAAGATCTTTATATGTAATTTCTACTTTATTGTTCCATGAAATTTATTTGGTTTATCATCTGTTAAAAGAGTAGATATCTAGTTTGATAAAGAAATGAGTGGTGTGACAATTGGAATGAAAGAAAAATTTGATAAGTATTAGGGAGATCCAAAGAAAATGAATAAATTCATTTTCAATACTCCAATTCTTGATACGAGGTATAAATTAGACTGGGTGTAATTTTCTATTTGCATAATGTATGAGGAAGAATCAAGTTTAGAGTTGGGGAAGAATGTGAAAGAGCTTTTGTAGACTTTATTCAATGAATATAAGAAAACATTTGCACTTGAAACTTCAAGCACACCAATTGAGACAGTTGATAAAAATAATGAGATAGAAATAAATGAAAGGCATCCATCTTTGAAATTGAAAATGAGTATAGAATCTGAATAAAAACAATTTATGATGAATTCTTTGGGTGGAAAAATGCATAGATTATTTGAATGAAGAAATTAAAGTGAATTCAGAGGGGTTTGATATCTTAGTGTTGTGGAAGAATAATAGTGCTAGATTTTCTATACTCTCACAAGTAGCTCATGATGAGCTCACAATTCCTATTTCTAATGTTGCTTTTGAGTCTTTTTTTAAGGGAAAATTATAACTTTAGTGCCCGAACTTTCAAATTTTTTTTATTTTAGTGTCTGAACGAAAAACACTATCAATCGGATTCTTAAACTTTTTATTTTTTGCAATTTGGTGTCTCCAGTAAACTTTCATGTTCGGAAATACAGCTGGGCAATTGTGGGACCCAATTTTAATGAGCTGACGCCTACGTGGATTAAATTTCGCCACGCCTCATGCCACGTCACCTCCACGTCAGCAATATTACTTCTCTATTCTCCCATTTACCCCTCATTTAATGCACCCAAACCTACTCCAATCCACCCAACGTTAACAAGAGAGAAAAGAAAAATTGAGACAATTACTCTTTTACAACTTTCATCAAACACATGGTGGGCAAGTAACTTATGAATGAAATTGCTGGTTACCATTCAACATCACATAACTACATTACAAGCTACCAGTACATGTGGGTCTCCCGAAACCAACATATATTCTGTTATATTTGAAACACAATATCAAACCCACAAGGTAATCCAAACAAAAAGAAAAAAATGGGTTAAAGAACCCCAAACACCTTTTCTATTCTTTTCAGTACAATAATTATCAGACAAATGATGAGCCACAACCACAACATCTTTATGCATCTCCGGCTTCTCCTTAACTCTATTTCCATCTCCTTTCTCTTTAATAGTCCAGGTATAATGCCCTTAGATCGTAATTTGGATCGACAATAGTTTCATATCCAGCAAGAAGAGTTTGGATGATTAATAATAAGAAGGAGAAGAACAATAGTTTCATGTCCAAAAGAAATGCTCAGATTTGTACAAGAAATGCATTAAACACAATACGGACGAGAGGAGAAGAGTTTGGATGCAGGATCAACAATGACGTTTTAATTATCTTTCTTCTTTTTTCTTTTCTTTCTTGTTAACGTTGGGTGGGTTGGGTAGGTGTGGGTGCATTAAATGAGGGGTAAATGGGGGAATTGAGAAGTAATATTGCTGACGTGGAGGTGACGTGGCATGAGGTGTGGTGAAATTTAATCCACGTAGGCGCCAGCTCATTAAAATTGGGTCCTATAATTGCCCAGCTGTATTTTCGGGTATGAAAGTTTGCCGGAGACACCAAATTGCAAAAAATAAAAAGTTTAAGAACCCGATTGATAGTGTTTTCTGTTCAAACACCAAAATAGAAAAAATTTGAAAGTTCAGACACTAAAGTTATAATTTTCCCCTTTTTTTAATACTAGAGGTGTCACACCCGAAAATTTGATGGTGTGACGGTCCTAGGGTCTAGGTAGGCTTAAGGCCACCGAGCACCTCGTAGAACTCATAACTAAACTATTTTAATTATTTATCTTAGTTATTAACTTTAGGAGGCTACAATCAATTTTATTTATTTATATTAATTTTTCGGATCATAAAATCTTTCATATACTTATATAGTCTCATACCACACTATTATAATAGTACTTACAAAGTAGCTTACTTAGGTACCATACTAAAATCATTTACAAAAGTACTACGGAGCAACTAGAGTTCATACATCTTATTTATATACTTTATTCACAGGCTTCTTGTTGGAAAAGGAAATCAAGAAGCTGACGGACCAGGATCACCTCTACTTGAAACCACAGACGCTTGAATGAGTCGTCAACTCAATGAGATTATAGTGTCATATAAGTAGTATATACAATGAAAGTATCTCCAGGTTTAAGATTTATAGCAATACCAGATGGTAGTATTATTATAGCTTATCAACAAAAATCATTCCATTGAAAGGATTCATAGTAATCAGATCAATATCACAAGTGAGATATCAAAGGATTTCATAGTAATCTGATCAATATCACAAATGAATTGTCATTGAGGATTCATAGTATTTGCATTAAATTCACAAATGAAGTATCACTAATATGACAGACAAACACATATATATAGCACTGAATAAAACATATCACTATGTATATTCTAGTGCTATCACACATTTCACATTTAGGGCAATAACTTCTCCTTTTCATCACATATCTCTATATGCACATATCCTGATGATATATCTCCCCATCAAGATTGGGAGTCTGTCATATTGGCCAACAAATGGTTTGGTATAATCAAAATAGGCATAGAGTCCAAATAGGTTCAAGGTCAACATTGTAATAAATAAATTGTTTCATACTAGCAATGGTATGTATTTGATCAAAAGTTTCAATACAATAAGGAAGGGTTAGACACAATAACTCACCTTGAACTCGAGTATTCGAATCCTTTTTGTCACTTATAATCCAAAATGATTTGTAGTAACCTCTTGACCTACATTCACAATTAAACATATTTTGCCCTTTTAGTTTATTTCTAGCTCTTTGTTGACGTTCAATGTTCTTTAATATTTCTATTCATTTAAAATCTAAAATTTTAGGGACATAATTTATACATATTGAACTTAATCCATTTTATACCTATATTCATAGTTAAATCATTTAGATTAAATTTGGTGAACTTTAGTACAAATTTAGAAAATTCAAAAAATTTTAACATGTGAGTCACTTGTATTCTTTTATTTATATTTTTACTTTCACATATCCTTTTGCTCTAAATTTTTACACAATAATTCTAACATCTTTGGGGACTTCCACATTAAATTTCATAAATTTTGGAGTTCATTTGCTTATTTAAATAAATCAATTATAGAACTAAAATTTCTTGTTTTCATAGGCTGAGTCCTCTCATTTATTTACTTAGTATTTCTAATTTGTCTCATCATTTAGACTTGCCCTTTTAACACAACCTTCTTATCATCTTAAGATATATTTCTAAAAAATTTTATAATTTTTAAAATTCATTTACACTGTCAAACAATTTAAACACTATGGTGAAATCTGTTCAAAGTATCACACTGAGTAATCCGTATTTACTTAATTATAATTATTTTTTCTTTAATCTCCTAGACTTTTCCTTTTACCACAACCTTGCTAACATCCTAGCTTAGCTCTCTGTAAAATTTTATAATTTTTGAAGCTTGTTTACATATTTAATTAAATAAAATACAGTGGCTAAATTTAAGCAGTTTTATTGAGATAGTTTGAAAATTATAGTCTCTAGCTTCTATATGTTCAATTCCCTTTTATCCAACCAATTTATGACATCTTAAATAATTAATTAACATCGTCTAAAGATAATTTTAAGCTTTTAATCAACAAATTAAATGTCTAAACTTATAGAATAAAAATCAAAGGCAGAATTTAATATTCCTTACCTCTTTTATTTCCTCTTGTTTTCTCCTCCTTATCACTTGTTGGTTTATCTCTTCCTTTAGAATACTTATAGACACTTATGATGAATTGTTAAATAAACTATGGAAGGTTGGAGATCAATAGAAATGAGAAGGGAAAGAAGGCTATGGTTATAATTTTTGTTGGAGGTGGAGAAGTGAATTTCATCTCCTAATACACTTGTTTTCTTTTTACTAAGGGGTGACTTACCTCTTGCCCTTCTTTCCCTTTTATAGTGTAGGATTTTGATTTGTAGGTGAGTCCCTTGAGTAGTAGATAATTCATTTGATTTGTAGATGTATGCTTTGATTTTTAGGTAAGTACTTTGATTAGTAAATGAATCCATTGAGTAGTAGATGAATCCTTTGATTTGTAGAAGAGTCCTTTGATTTGTGGGTGACTAATTTGATTGGTTGATAAAAAAGCATTTATCACTTATATATTTAATTTGTACAATATTTAGATTATAAAATTTTTATTGTATTTAGGTTGTTACAAGAGGTCGAGTGCTAGATGCATTTCAAAGTTCAAGAAATTGTTGTGCACCCAAGATTGGCTTTGAACATCAAAACGTCCTATTTCTGTTGAAGAAGACTTAGATAATCCCGAAAAGTTAGAGAAAGATGAGGAATTTTCAACTTGTTTGTCGTTACTCTCATAACTTTATTTATTAATATGTTATTTGCTCTTTTATAGATTTACAAGGCATTTGCATAGAAGCTGCGATCAATTTGTAAAATATTTTTCCAAGATCTTTGCTAATGTTTTAAGGTATTATTTACTATTTATTCAACTCATTAGAAATTAAAGGAATTCTTCTAGTTAATATGATTTAGGTTTCATATTAATATATTTTTTTTGTAAATTAATCTATTTTTATTTTATTTATGCAGCCTCAAGGTATTTTGCAGGATTATCTTTGATGATGTTTTCAAATATCAATTTGGATATTAAAGTTAATTTTTATATTTCGGTTTGTATGTTGGAGTTAGTAAATGTATTTGCTGCATAATTATATTTGTATTAGAATGTTTGTAAAAGTGTTACAACTTTTTTTGGATTTGGATGTTTGTATTTTTTTTTAGTGATACCATTTTATTTCTTTAATTGTATTATTTTGTTTTGATTGATTAATATTTGTGAAACAGGTGCAGTAGCTTCATTTACACTTGATTGTATTACGTTTGTTTTTATTTTCATCTTTTTGGTTGGTTCGGTTTAATCAGTTTATTCAGTTATTTCAGTCACTATGGTTCGGTTGAAATTGATTCTAATATAAGTTCGGTTCATTCGATTTCTACACAATTAAACTTCGATTTAATCAGGTCGGTTTAGTCAATTCATATTACAATTCCGGTTCACTCAACTTCAAATTCAGTTTGATTGGTGAATCAGACCAAAACTGACCAAACAGACCAAATGCGTAGCCTTTTCAATCACCATTCACAACATAATCAAAAGAGGAAGGAACACATGAATTTAAAATCGAAATTGCAAATTTCCAAACATTCTCATGTTTATCACTAAGAGAAAATGAAGGACAAAAGCAATATTAAATCAAAAGAAAAAAATGCACAATATAAATACAATAGAAGATAAGTGTTTGACTTAAAAAAGAACACAAAGCACATATACAACAAGCATTACAAATAGCAAGCATTTTATTATTATAATACCAACAAAAACCATTTCACTTTAATAAAATATCATTTACAAACACAAATATCATAGACATATTATTGATTTTGACATGAGCATGATTTAAAAGCTATTGGTTTTTTTGAAAAAAGAGCAATGAATCTCCTGGGTGACAGCTTAATTTGTGAAATGCGAGCGTGCCAGGTGTGTAAAGGACACCAACTGAAATTAAAGTGTACTTGATCTAACTTCTAGGCAGTGAGTTTGGATCTACAGTATACGCCTCAACAGTTGTGCAGTTAAAGTAATTTGAGTAGTGGAAATTATAAAAAGAGCTTGATTGCTTAAAAATTAAATAGAATTTTGATTGCTTGTATTGAAATGAAAGCTTGTAATTACAGGAAATGTAAACAAACTGTGCTTAGGAAAAATAAAGACAATGCTTTGAAAATTAAATTGCTTGACTCGTTGGAGAGTTTGATTTGATTTGTTGAATTTATTAGAGAATTTAGTTGCATTTTTGTTTTTGTTCTCTTGCTCCATTTATAGGCTCCATAATTGGTTACCAAAAGGATCAACTGACACGTGTTCTCATTAGTTCTTTTTGTGTCCCACCTTCATGTACGTGAACAATCGCTTGAGAAGTGCTTGCTCAATCGCATCACGTCTTCTATCTCTTTCTTTTAATTAATTAATTAATTAATGCAAATTAATTAATCAATTAATTACCCTAAAAAAATATTAATTAGGCCCCATTTTAATACAATACAAGCCCAAATCGATAACACTAAGCCTAATTTCCAAAAAATCACAAAAGCATGACCATTGTTAATGCCACCAAGGGACTTCGAGGCGGTTGACCCCCATAGTTCTTTGGCACACTTGGATGAAGATTCATTCCCTTCCTTAGCAGAAGACTTACTAGTAGGAGATTAATTGATGAATGAATCCACAACATCAATGTTCTTTCCATTGACCTTCTCCATGAAGACATTTATGGTTTGTAGCAATTGGGCCATCATTTGCCTATGTTCTTTTAGCATCACTTCACATCAGAAGAATTAGAGATATCATCAGAAATAGAAATTGTTTTACCTGAGTTTTTATCGAGATCGTAAGAGTTAAATGCAACTTCTAGGGGATTTTGAGCAAGAGAGTTGATTTCTCCTTCCTCATGAGGAGATGCTCCTCTTTTAGGGCTTCTAAGGCCTACTCTCGTAGGTCCTCCATTCAAATTCAGAGACCCGATTTCAGTTTCTTTTTCAACAATAGAATGATTTTTTCAAGTCATGATGTTCTCTCAAAACTCAAGTGAAATATAGAATACATGAAATTGTCCCACCAAGCGTGCCATTAAAGATTGTTGGTTCTTCTTTGGCAAAAGAGCAATGAATTTGCTGGATGAAAGCTTTGTTTGTGAAATGCTTGTGAAATGCAAGCGGGCCAGATGTGTGAAGTACACCAACTAAAATTTAAAGTGTGCTTGATCTAACTTCTAGGCTATGGGTTTGGATCCACAGTATATGCTTAGGCAGGTATGCAGTTAAAGTAAATTTGAGTAGAGAAAATTATAAAGAGAGTTTGATTTCTTAAAAAGTAAATAGAATTTTGATTACTTATTGAAATAAAAACTTGTAATTATAGGAAATGTAAATACACTGTGCTTAGGAAAAACAAAGACAATACTTTGAAAATTAAATTACTTGACTCGCTAGAGAGTTTGATTCGATTTGTTGAATTCGTCAAAGAATTTGGTCCGATTTTTATTTTTATTCCCTTGCCCCATTTACAAGCTCCACAAGTGGTTATCAAAAGGATCAACTGACACACATTCTCATTAGTTCCTTTGGTGTTTTACCTTCCTGTACGTAAACAACCGCTTGAGGAGTGCTTTCTTTTAATTAATTAATTAATTAATCAATTAATTTATGCCAAATAATGTCAATTAGGCCCCAATTAAATACAATATAAGCCCAAATCCATAATACTAAGTCCAATTTCAAAAAAATAACAAAATGGGTCCAACAGAAGCAAAAATAGAGAAACGGTTGCAAAAAATAGAGATATTGTTACCATGTGTGTTGCAAATCTTTCCAAAAGTAAAACATCACGATCAGAAGTACCATTTATTCAAATGAAATAAAAAAATCTAGAAATTTCCTATATATGTTATATTATTTTTTTATTTTAGCTCATTTCTTTTTTATAGAATTGAAAAATGATTCAACCATAACATATAAAAATTGTACAAACCCTAACAACGGGATTTAATGAACTACTCAATGGAAAAAAAAATTAATTGAGGAAAGATGATCAAGAAGGGAAATTAAGTGGTTTGAAGCTTACATGGTGGTTGGTGCACTACATCCGCTAGAGACGAGAGGAGGTAATCGGAGATGGAGCTATAAAATCATTGCTTATCCTTCTCATCACGATCTCACAAGAAATAAGAAATTCAGCATTTGTAGATTGAGAGAGCAGTTGAAGGGAGCAAGCAGTCTTAGTCTAAGGAGAGAGGGGGTGGTGTTTAAGAGATTGAGTGAGAGTTTAGGGTTCAATTTTGGGAAATGGGAGTGAAAAGAGAGAGTCATTTGTTTTTAGGTTTTACTATTTCTTTCCCAAAAATAACATTGTTTTTGGACGTCGGTTAATTTGATTAACAATTTTATTAATGGTTAATCGAACTTTTAACCGATAATCAAAATTTAATTTTTTAACCAACCTATTAACCAAAAGTTTTTTAACTAAATCGAATTGGCCGAATCGAATCCTCACCCCTAATAAAACATCTCATAATAACAGGAACAATAATAATATAGAAAATAATGAAAAGAAGATGAAAAAGAAAAAGGATGATTCAATTGATTTGGTCGAAAAGGCTAACGTGTGGACCTTGGAATGCCATAATCTCTTTAAATTCACCTTTTTCTTATTTCTTCTTAGACATGATTCATGATAAGAGATAAAAGAATCAATTAATCTACTCCTCTCCTTCTTAGACATCATAACTTTGTAAAACTAAGTTCCAAACCATGATAAATTGTTTGGAACTTAGTTAAGTACGGATCATTTTGCGGGAGAGTTTTGTCAATTGTTATTTTTCTTCATCGTGCTACTTTATTTTGGATAACTATGAACATGAGTGACTCATTTCTTCTGATTCAATTCAAGGGGTTCGATATTTATATGTTTGAATTGTGAGACTGCGTTCTTAATCTAAATTATTTCTTAATTGAATATTTAATGTGTTTAATTTATTGAATGATTTAATAAGAAGGCATGTGTCACGACCCGTTTTCATGGGCCGGACCGGCACTAGGACCTAGGTAAGCTTAAGGCCCCCGAGGCCCGTAGTAAGCCTAATCTCTGATTTCAACACCACAATTATATGAAAATATTCTACGAGTTGGCCCGTTATATTTT
>CANUEX010095154.1:0-17789 GCA_948099535.1 Jatropha multifida | reverse complement strand
CGATTTGGTCTAACCCAATGATTTCGCCTAATTCCATTTGATTTAAGGATTTTTCAACTGAGTTAGACTATTTAAATTCGGTTTTCGATTCGGTTCGCGGCATAAAATATTATTTTTCGCCAATTCTCATTGGTGAAAATTTACAATTAAATTTTAAATTAAAATTCTTTTAAAAATAAATTAAAGGGTTATTTCACTTATATACTAAAAACTAGATTGTAAATATACGAGTCACGAAATGAGAAAATATATGAAATATGATAATAAATAAATAGTCATTTATAATAAATAATAAATATAAAATAAAAAAATATTTAATTTTTTATTTCAATATAATTAGTTAAATTTTTAAAATTATTATCATTATTGAAAAATCTATATCTATCTATATCATAGTATATAAAAGCAGGATAGTTTATTTTATATAAAAGCCAAGTGTAAGTAACACAATTTACCATTTGACATTAGAATGACGAATGTTAGAATTCACACAATTATAATAATTGTAAAAAAATTAGTTATTTTAAATTTTTATATAATTTCTCTTTCAAGATAATATCTATAAAAAAAAATTATTCTGTAGCATTTAATATATCAATATAAATTTATTTATCCTTACAAAACAATTAATAAATGATTCACATGCTTAAGAGAATGTGAATAAACAATATATTACTATTAAATAAATAATATATAAGCAATTTAAAAATATAAATTGAAACATATGAGATACGATAATTTTTTAAAAATTTGGACATCATGCACCATATTAAATAAATAATATATTAATATTTTAAATATATATAACAGTTTATAATAAATTATAAACATAAAAAACTTAATTTTTTATTTCAATGACACAACAAATATTTAAAAATACTTTATTTTTATTGGATATAAAAAAACATTGGTTGATTGACTTGGTGTATAGAGTAGTTTTATATATCAGAAGTTGAGTTGCACGAAAACAGAACACGAGATATGGAATATACGAGATGTGATAATTTTTAAAAAATGTATGATACTCACTCGCTTAAAAACATATTATACTAAATAAGTACTATATTAATATTTCAAATAAATAAATAATAATTTATAATAAATATAAAATAAAAAAAACTAAATTTGTTATTTCAATAACGCAAAAGTAAATTAAAAAAAATATTTTTATTGGTAATAAAAAATATTTATTGATTAATTTGGTGTATGAAATAATCTCATATATCGAATCGAAAGGTAGGTTGTATAAACACATGACATGAGATATAAGAACATACGAGATGCAATAATTTTTTAAAAATAAAATATATTCATACGCTTAAAACACAGTGCATTAAATAAATAATACCTACTATTTTAAATAAATAAACAATCGTTTATAATAAATTATAAACACAAAAAAAAAACTTAATTTCTTATTTTAATGATACTAAATAAATTAAAAAAAAAACCACTTCATTTTTTATTGATAATAAAAAAAACCCTTAGTTGATTAACTTATTGTACAAAGTAGTCTCACATACAGAAGTTATGTTACATGAAAACGAGATATGATAGTTTTTAAAAAAAAGTAAGACATTCAAACGTTTAGACAATACATCAAATATTTTAAATAAATAAATAATTATTTATAATAAATTATAAACATAAAATGAAAAATACATAATTTTTTATTTCAATATATTTAGTTAAATTCTCAAAATCATTATTATTGTTGAAAAATGCATTAATAGTATGTGCATTTTTTTATGTAGGTCATACTAAGGGTGTTAAAATGGGTCACGACACACAAACGTGATTCGCTTAACACGTGAAATAAATGAATTATGATTGAAGTTAAACGAGTTTGTGTTATAAACGAGTCATCAATTTATAACACTAATATAAAGTGTTGTGTCGCGAATTGACACATGAGTTAAACAAATGACATGTTTATTTAAAATTAAATATGTAGTTTTAGTGTTAGATAATACTCCAACTAAAACTTGTTTAAGTTTTATTTTTGTATTACTTTTTTATTTTAATTATGAATCTTGAAGAATTTTTAAATATGATTGAAGTTAAATATGTTAAAAAGTTAAAAATATCATAAACAGGTTAAGTGGGTCATACATAGATCAACACATTCAATTAATCTGTTTATGATATTAAGCGGATTACACGAGTTAAACATATTGTGTTTGCGTCAACCATTTAATTTTCATACTGTGTTTGTGTTGAGATTATAAAAAAATATTTCATCATTCAATACTATTTCGTACATCACACGGATTTTAACATTAGTAAACCTAAACAATACATCATGTTATGCTTTTTTTTTTTTTTAGGATAAAAAGTAATTTTATGTTAATTCTACATTTAAATTTTTAAACATTATATATATATATATATATATATATATATATATAAAAGATGATAATGTAAAATTATGCATATACAGCTGAAAAATCCAATTTTAAAATTTCAAAAGTTTTCCCAATTAAATTCTCAAATTTGATTTTAATAATGTCATTTTATTGTATCGAATAGAATTTCATAAGAATAATAAAAAAAAGAAAGCCAAATGAAACCGTTAATCAGGCCGATCGAACCACGCGTAAACAATTGAAGTTTCCATTTGAATTGAACCGAACCAGTAAATTGAGCCAAACCGGACATGGACCAATTAAAACAGGAGAGAAAAAAAACCAAAAGGGCAAACAAGCCCGAAACTCCGCTCCTGATCGCAGCACCGCGATCTCCTTTCCTTCCCCTCCTCGATCAGTGTTTCGGTCACCAGCTGTCGAGCCCAAGGCGGCGATCGACGGCGACCTTGAATCCTGCCATCCCTTCAACGATCCAAGTCTGCTCCACGCGAAACAAGGCTCTTGCCTGCGACGCTGCTAACTCCTTCGACAGTTCTCTCTTTCTCGACTCTCTGTCGGGCTCAAGCATTTCCAGAAATTCTTTTACGCAGGTTGGTCGAAAATCGACCCTCCATGCTTTTGATGAAATTATTCTTGATTGTTTTGGTGATTGAATGAAGATTGAAGGGGTTTAGAATTTAGGTTTCAATTTTGAATAAAATTTGGGATTTTAATAAATTAGGCGTCGAATGGTGATATTGATTTGAGAATTGAGTTCTACATGAAAATCAACGACTAATTATTGAATCTTTAAGAATTGGAAACCAGTGACCTCTGCCACCGTTAGCGGCAGCGGCGGCGGAGGCTGCGGTGACTGGAAATCATTATAGTAGACAGAATGCTCATGATGTATAGGTCATGAATAAGTAATTAGTTTTGCAATTAGATGGCATTCAGTACTTGAAATATTGATCGATGAAATTAGACGAATTCCTCAAATCTGAAAATTACAGAAATCGAGAAAAGGAGAGTTAAGATAATCATAGAAAAATGTTACTTTGTAACTACTACTACTTTCATTTAGTAATGGGTTTGTATCTCCCTTGTATAGTGGTCTTCAAAGTCGAAGAGTTAGGCATCTTTTTTTTTTTATTTTTTTTTATTTTTATGTGGATTTGTATTTGTGTTTTTGTTGAGTTATTTTTAATTTTTTGATTTTCGTCTGGGTTTGTAGGAGTTTTGACTCTTCCATTGCGATTTCGATTGTTACTGTAAAGCTCGTGAGGCTGTTCTTCTTTTGAAGCAATTCAGGTATTTTTTTTCTGTATCGATTTTGCTTTGATATTGGCTTCCAACTTCTTTTTCTTTTGGGTTTTCGACTTATTTGATTTTTAATTCTTTTGGGTTTATTTCGACTGTGTTTTGCTGAATATTTAATGAAACAAAACTTTAGATTGCGTTGTCAATTTTTCTGTCTGTTGGATGTTTGCTATCTTTGTCATTGTGGTACTTGTTGCTTTTAGGGAGATAAATTTTGGATTGATCGTGGATTAGGCTTGGCCATATCTGATAATGAATGTTTGTATTGATGATGGGTCATACTATTTGGAATTATAATTTGAGTTCCATTAGGATACAGATAATTAAAAAATTGGTAACTTGACAGCTTCCTTGAATTAATTTTTCCATGTTGCTAGCTCCATTATCTTTTCACATTCATGCTTTTCTGTGAAACAAATTCTGATAAGAAGGCAGCTGCACATTTATCAGATTTGATGGTTGACTCGATTTCCATGTGGGCTCGCCATCTTCATTTTTAATGCAGATTGCAAGTTTTGTAATTTTTGAAGAAATTTAGGGAATGCAGTGGGCAGCCACATGCATTTCCATTTTTTTCCTCTTTCTAGCAAAAGAAGTGGAAAAAACCATGATGTACATTCATGCAATTGGGAGTGTTAAAAGTTAGTGTTGGAAGTTACTCTGTTGTTCATCTATCGAGTGCAGTCATGATGACATTTCGGGGGTGTTTACCTGAATATGTCACTTTTATGTATCGGTGGGTGGAGAATTATTTTTTTCTTAATTTATTTTAATAGGTTGAATACATGCCATCTGTTTTACTACCATGCTGATTGCTAATATATTTTCTGTTTCTAATTCCATCTCTCTCCCCCTCTCAATATTTGTGTATTTTGAAAGTGGAATGCTTTCTTGACAGTTACTAGATGATTGGCTGCTTTTAGTTTACAGACGTGGTTTAGAGATGCTATTCACATAACTGCATTGGTCTGAATAAATGTTGATGTGTGTGGTTTTGCATTGCCCCATGCATGCATCTGTGTGGCAGCTAGAACATTTCTTTATTTTGTTTTCTCTGCTCCTGCTGGGCACCTCTTAATACAATCATTATTCTTTTGTTTGAGTTAGATAATCTTCTTGGCCCTCATGGTAGGATTACAGAAGCTTGTTAATTATTCTATTATAATAGTTCAGTTTTAGAAACTTAGTTTAACATTAATTATTATACATGTTAATATTTTATAATACCTGTTTCTACTCATACATCCCTGCACACATATGTTTTGAGATTTTGTGAATTTGGAAGTCCTGGAAGCTCCTATATAGATAGATTGATTGGATTAGACTGATTTGGTTTTACATGCATGTTGCTGCATGTCTATAAAATATTCATAGGGGATGGTTTTATGTGGGTTTCTATTTTTTATTAAATCTGATGGATAAGTTATAATGTGTAGATTGTTTTCAAATCCCAGCTATGCAGAGCCAGCTTCAGTGTAGTGGGTGTAGGACCATTCTTCTTTATCCAAGAGGTGCAGCAAATGTCTGTTGCGCTTTATGTAATACAGTTGCCTCTGTCCCTCCTATAGGTACGGTTGTTTCCCACTTCAGTTTCATATGGAGCTATTTATGGTTATGTTATACTTAATTAAATTTCATAAATTCAGTTTATAGTTTTCCGACATGCTTGCATTAAGCTTAAAACTTCTACTGATTTCACTCACATTTATGTATAATGCGTACTATCTAAAATACTGAAAGTAGATGATTGAGATGCCATAATTAATATTGCTTTTTGTGGCACCCAGTTTTTTTAGTTCATTTATTTTTCAACTGGTGATTAGCTACATTGGATGGTTTTGTCAAATGATTTCTTAGGCTGAGTTTATGTTGCAGATGGTAGAGAAGCTTAGATTCTCTTTTCTGAATTATGGAGTATTATTTATAAATAGAGAGAATGGCCCAATGTGTTTGCTGAGTAGAGATAGATTTGGGAAAGTTTTTTTATTGCTTGTATTCACTCCTCAATGATATTATACACCTCCTATTTATATACAAACATCTAGTTCTGAATGGGAAAATACAAATAAGGTAAATAATCACACAAGTCAACACTTCCCTTCAAGTCGGTGCATAAATATTGCACATGCCCAACTTGCAAGTCAAATTATGAAATTGTTTGCTGTTAAGCCCTTTTGTAAGAACATTTACAAGTTGATTATCTTAGGTCACATGAGTAAGCCTGAAAACACCTTGGATGACTTTTTCTTTTATGAAATTTCGATCAATTTCTATGCGCTTTGTCTCATCGTGTTGAACTGGATTTTGAGCAATGCTGATGGCAGCTTTGTTATCATAGAACAAAGTTGAATCCTCTCCCTTCGACGCACACAACTCTTCCACTATCTTTCTTGGCCATAATAGTTCACAAGCCCCTTGAGCCATAACTCTATATTCTCCTTCTGCACTCGTGCACAACAACAGTCTGCTTTTTACTTCTCCAGGTAATTAGGTTTCGTCCAATAAAGGTACAATGCCCGGAGGTTGATCTCCTATCATCTGAAGATCCAGCCCAATCAGCATTAGTAAAGGCTTCAGTTTTCAGGTGGTTATGCTTAGAGAAAAGTAAACCTCTTCTATGTGTGGACTTTAGATATCTTAAAAGATGAAATACAGCTTCAAGGTGAGAACTAAGAGGATCATGCATATATTGACTAACTAGATTTACAACATATGTTATATCAGGTATAACATGTGAGAGATAAATCAACTCGTTAATCAATCTTTGATATTGACCCAAGTCAATTGGTTCTCCCATTCCTGCTTGCAATATGTGATTAACTTCAATGGGAGAGTCAGCTAGTTTACAACCCATCATGCCAGTATTTTTTAAAAGATCCAGAATATATTTCCTTTGAGAAAGAAAGATCTCCTCATTTGATCTAGCAAATTCTATACCCAGAAAAAGTATTGCAAACTTCCTAAGTCCTTAATCTCAAACTCCTGAGCCAACAATTTCTTTAAGCGAGCAACCTCCTTCTCCTCATCATCTCCAGTCACAACCATATCATAAATATAGACAATTAATAAAGTGACCTTGCCATTACGGCGTTTGATGAATAAGGTGTGATCAACATCACTTTGAGAATAGCCAAAGGAAACCATAGCCTTACTGAATATATCAAATCATGCTTTAGGTGACTGTTTTAGCCTATACAATGCTTTCTTCAGTTTGCAAATTTTACCTTTGGTTTTCTCATCATCAAAGCTTGGAGGAATATCCATATACCCTTCGTCTTCTGGATCACCATGTAAAAAAGCATTTTTTACATCAAATTGATGTAGGCTCCAATCTAGGTTGGTTGCACAAGACAATAAGACTTTAATAGTGTTCATTTTTGCAACTGGAGCAAAAGTCTCTTGATAGTCCACCCTATAAGTTTGAGTAAATCCTTTGGCCACCAATCTACCTTTGAACCTTTCAATTGTGTCATCTGCTCTATGTTTTACAGTGAACAACCATTTGCACCCTACTAGTTTTTTCCTTAATGAAGGGGTAACAAGTTCACAAGTTTCATTCTTTGCCAAAACTTTCATCTCTTCCACCATTGTTGCTTTCCATTTTGGATCTTGATATGCCTCCTGCCAATTCTGTGGAATAGAAATAGAAAAAACAGACAACACAAAGGCTCTATAGGAAGGAGACAGAGTCATAAGAAACATATTGGGATATAGGATGTTTGGTGCAAGTTCTAACCCTTTTCTAAGAGCAATGGGAAGATAAATATCATCAATGATAAGTTCAGTGTCAGAGATATTAACAGAAGAAATTGCATCAGAATTTGAATCATGAGTTATAGAAGACTCACTAGGTAGTCTTTCAGGAATTGATTGTAGTGACAACGATTGACCAAGCGTATCATGCGTGATGGCATTAACCTTCTCTCTTCGAATGTACCTCTTTAAATCTGGCCTATCAAGTCTACCTTTTTTGGTTCCATGTTCATTACTAGTGTTTAGATTCACAAACTATTCAGGAACAGATACAGACATAGGAGCTAAAGGAGCTTCCTCTTCTATTCTAATCTCCCCCTAAAGAAGTGCTAGGGAAAAATAAGGCTTAGACTTTCTAAATGTCACATCAATACTCACAAAGTATTTTCAAGTTAGAGGATGATAACATTTATAACCCTTCTAAGTGGCAGAATAACCAACAAATACACATTTCAAGGCTTTAGGTTCCAACTTGCCTCCATGCATATGATGAACAAAACAAATACAACCAAACACTTTTGGAGCTACTATATGAGGTATTACCTTGTAAAGTTGCTATAGGGCTTTTAAAATTGAGTGTTTCAAGAGGCATTCTATTAATGAGATATACTGCAAAAAGCACTGCATCTCCCCGATAAGTCTTAGGAACATTCATGGTGAATAAAAAAGAACTAACTACTTCTAGTAAATGTCTATTTTTTCTTTCAGACAACTCATTTTGAGCGCTAGCATTCACACGACTAATTTGATTTGTAATTCCATTTGAGTCTAAATATGCTTGAAACATATTACTCATATATTCTGTTCTATTATCAGTTCTCAAAATTCTAACCTTGGCATCAAATTATGAAAAGATTTAAAGCAAGAAAACACTTCAATTTTTTAGCTCAACAAGTAAACCCTAGTTATTCTAGTACAACAATCAATGAAGGTAACAAACTCTTCATAACCAGATAAAGAAACAATAAAAGTAGGACCCCATACATTCAAATGAATAGTCATGAAAGGAACTGAACTTTTATTACTATGGGAAATATAAGAGCTCCTTGTATGTTTAGCAAATTCACAAGCATCATAACTTAAAGACTCTAACTGACAATGCTCAAAAAGACTAGGATATAATTTCTTTAGAACCAAAAAAGAAGGATGTCTTAATTGCTTATGCCTGATAATTATTTCTTGGCTAGCATTACCATGATTTCCTAACAGCGCTCGAGGAATACTATGAACTAGAGGATTGCTACCTTTTTGAGAAGATATAGACCATCACGCAATCTACCAAAGCCAATCATTTTCCCTGTTCTCAAATCCTGTAAAACACAATGAATTAGAAAAAATTCAACTTTGCAATTGAGAGCTTTCATAATGGCACTAACAAATAAAAGGTTTATAGGAAAACTAGAAATATGGACAGAAGTTAAATCAGTGGTGGATGTGCACTTAATAGAACTTGTGCCAAAAATAGATGCAAAAAAACTATCAGCAATGCGAACAGTTTTTGCCAAAACAAGACAAATAGGTTAAACATTTATTAGAAAAGCCTGTCATGTGTTTGTTTGCTCCTAAATTTATAACCCATGAGTCATCAACAAAATTAGTGAGAAGGGCCATACTAGATTGCACAAAATGAGAAGTAGCTATAGTGGGTGAAGAGTCAATTTTTGACAAAAAAATGCCTTAATAGTTGTATCTCTCCAATAGAAAAATTCTCAGCAGAAGATGCTTTGGGTGCTGCTACTCCTTCAGCTTGGTGTACAACAGGTCTAGTTGAACCAATTCTTTTGCCACCATGACCCATCATTTTACTCCCACGGCCTCTAGTTGATTGTTCATGCAATTTCCAACTTGTGTCCGTGGTTTTAAAACCATTAGCCATGATTAGTTAGCAGAGTAGATACGCAATCTAACCAGCTAACAGGCATGGACAGTAGCCGGAAAACAGCAGGGACCGTAGTTGAAACATTAGCCAAAAAAAAGTATCGTAAACTAGTAACAGTAGCAAAAAATGGTACTAAAATATACGAAGCCAAGTAATAGGCAGCTAAAAAGGGTAGACTGCACAGGGAAGTAGTCGCCTAAACTGGACGAACTCGCCGAAATAGGTCCCGCTGAGAGAGGAAGCTGGAATTGAGCTTCATGCGCCGGCCCATGGTGGAGACGCCGGAACTTCAATTGGCGCATGGGTTCTTGCGCTTCTTCGGAAGGTTATCAGACTTAACGGGTTTGAGCACCAGCGGCTGGCTTCGCTCCAGAAGTGGTGCACTTCAACTCTGCCGGAAATAACCCCTAAAACGAGATTGACTTGCTGACCTGAGAACCGCGCTGACAGGTTTTCGTAACCAGGCTCTGATACCATGTTGAGTAGAGACAGATTTGGGAAAGTTTATTTATTGCTTGTATTCACTTCTCAATGATTTACACACCTCCTATTTATATACAAACATCTAGTTCTAAATAGGAAAATACAAATAAGGAAAATAATCACACAAGTTAACAATGTTATTGAATTCGGGATGTGAAAATTTCATATCGCCAGAAGGATAGTTATTTTGGGTTTGGAAAATAAGAATGCGTTGGTATGCACTAACTCAACCATAAACAAGCTCAGGAGGCTTTAAGTTTCGTGATTAGTTCTTTTTTCTAGTGCCACTCTTGCAAGTCATTTTTTCAGTTTATCTTTAAAGAAGAAACTGACCTTTCTTTCTTTTCCTTTTTTTCTTTTTTGTGTATTTTGAAGAAAGGAAATATGTTTGATAATCCAAAGTAAGCTTTTTAAGGTGGAATCTGGAAAACTCGTATAGTAAACTTGAGAAAATAAAAATTTTTAGAAATAAAAGAAGCGAAAGTCATATTAAGTTACTTCTTATTCTAATTCAAATGTAATTTTGATAAAGGGGCTTTCCTTCCATTTTTCAAGAAAGATTTTGACACCATAATTCTATACATATACATAACTTTGAATTATTTTATTCTCAATTGTATGAATGCTGAAAATCCTGATTCTATGAGAGGTTTTAGGTGTCAATATTGGCAATCAGAATCGTAATTAATGACGGTTTCTTTATCATTTTGATTACAATTTGTGAAACCCATGGGTAGTTGTAGAACTTTTTAGAATAATCAATCCCAAGACAACTATTAAGATCTTGCAACTCCCTCTTCCTTGCCAACAACTGCAAAAGTTTTTCTTGATCAAATTTTATCCTAAAAGCTCAAACCCTAAATTGGCTCTCTCTTTCTGTTTTGCTTAACTGCTTAGTTAATAATGATTTATACCGCAATTGATGACTTCTATCTGACAGACGAGCAATTACAGAACTCACCGTCAAGGAAAGATGGGATCGATGAAGCCACTGAAACTACCCTTAGAATCTACGGCTGTGATTTGATTCAAGAAAGTGGTATTTTACTTAGATTGTAATTCCCTTCTTTAACTCTTGTTTAGTTTAGTGTCTTGTTTAGTTTAATTTCGTGATGTATATTGCTATCTTCTATATGAATTATATATGATTTCTTTTTGTTTTATTTTATAGACCACAAGCTGCTATGGCCACTGGTCAAGTGCTATTCCATCGTTTCTATTGCAAGAAATCATTTGCTCGATTCAACGTCAAGGTTAGTCGTTTTTTCCCTTTTTACTCAGATAATTATTATTGGAATTAGTTAGTTCTTTTGGGTTGTGGGTTTAGTCCACTATATGAAATTTATAAGAATATCTTATTCTTTGTAGTAGTTTGAAAATTGCTTTCAGTGCCTTTCATCTAATACTATTAGAGCTGAATGGTATATTTTTTCAGAAAGTTGCAGCTAGTTGTGTTTGGCTTGCGTCTAAACTAGAGGAAAGCCCTAGAAAATCAAGGCAAGTCATTATTGTTTTTCACAGAATGGAATGTAGGAGAGAGAATTTAGCCCTGGAGTTTTTAGACCTAACTTCAAAGGTTAGAATTGTGATTTTGTATTCTTTCTTTTGATTCTAGCAAGCAGTTTTGGTGCTCCTAGAGCTTTGTGGTATGTACTTACTATCTTTGTTATGAAAAAATAAAAAAGAAATTTGTAGAGTTGAAGGTTGAACTGAGCAGAACAGAAAGGCACATATTGAAAGAGATGGGTTTCGTTTGTCATGTTGAGCATCCTCACAAATTTATTTCAAACTACCTTGCGACCCTTGAAGCACCTAAAGAATTGAGGCAGGAAGCTTGGAATCTTGCAAATGATAGGTACTTCACGACAAATAATTAATTGTGCCTGATTTTATCTTCCATATTTCTTCTGCCAGTTCTTTCAGTTTGGTTTTTCCATTTTATATGCTCTGCTGTGTCAGTTTTCATCAGTTTGAGAATTAAGATTCACATTATGTAGATAGTGGGAACCTAAACAGTGTTAAAAACAATGAAATGAATATGGCACCATTTTATTTAGTTAATCCTTAGAGTCAAATTGAAAATATGTGTTGTTTCCCATATGTAATCATGCATTCACGCTATCTGCTTCTTGATCGGGAGTCTGATTTTCCCTCGCCCTCTCCCACCATCTTAAAAAGAACAAACAGAAAATTATGTTTGTTATGTTAATTAGAAATTTACTTGTTCGTCCTCTCAAAGATTGATTTAACTGGGATATATTCTCACCTTATGAGGCTATTTTTCACCCGATTTATAGTGTATTACTAGTTTGGGAATTTTATTAATAGTTAGCAAGAAGGGCAAACCCAAGAGAGTATTGTTACTTAATTGGGTGGAGGGTGGTTAGTTGGTTGAAGGTATTGGTGAAAATTATGGTGCACAAAAAATTGGTTAATATAATGTACAGAATTCGTCTTGCATGTAGCCAATTGCTTCTTTTATTAGTGGTTCACAGGTGACAGTTTCTTAGTTTTGGTATCAGCCAGTACATCCCTTCTTTTACTAGAACTTAAATATTTTCTTTATTCTCGGTCTTATTCTATATAAACTCTCTATTTGGAGCAGTTTGCGCACAACCTTGTGTGTTCGTTTCAAGAGTGAGGTTGTGGCTTGTGGGGTTGTATATGCTGCTGCACGTAGGTTCCAAGTACCTCTTCCTGAGAATCCACCATGGTGGAAAGCATTTGATGCAGATAAATCTGGGATTGATGAAGTTTGTAGAGTTCTAGCTCACCTTTACAGCCTTCCTAAGGCAAAGTACATATCGGTCTGCAAGGATGGAGATTTTTCTTTTTCTAGCAAGTCTTTGGATTCTCAATTGCAGCCAGTTACAAAGGTGATTTTGTGATGCTTTTTTACTTAAAATCTCTTTTATTTCTGGCTAAAACCTCTTCTATTTCTGGCTCTACTCTGTATCTTTTGGTTTTGTTATCCTGTCATAAAAGATTGCTAGTTGCACAATGATATATAGTAAATGAAGCTTTGATTGCTCGTGATGAGAAAAAGAGGAAAACTAAAAAGTTGCAGAGATTTGATAACCAAGTTACTTTTTTTTATTATGATAAATTCTTTTAGGAATTTTTTAATTTTTGGTCACTGTTCTTTCTGCAGGAACTTCCACATGTTAGCTCACTGAACAATGATGCTATTGCTCCCAAGTTGGCCCCAGTTGCGAGTGGTGCAGAATCAGGAGCTTCCAAGGGTACATTAATAAAAGCAGCTCTAGACAAGCTGAAGGAATCTAAGAAGAGTGATGATGAGTCCAAGCCTACTGATGGAGAGGCAAGAGATGAGGCCATTCCAAGATCCAAGTCTGAGCACAGAGCAGAGGCAAGTGGGGACAGGAGCAAGGACAGAGAAAGGGATAGAGATAGGGCAAGGGAGAGGGCGAGGGAGAGAATAAAGGAGAAGGGTAGAGATTCTGACAGGGAAAGGGAGAGGGAAGAGACTGAGAGGGACCGAGATAAAGCTAAGGATCGAAGTCATCGATTGAAGGATAGAGGAAAGGATTCAGGTCAGTTTCTGAGTTTCTTGAATTGGTCAACCTAGTAGTGAGATGCATACTTCATAACATTAATTTCATATACTTTAATAATGTTTTTCTTTACATATAAATTCAGGACATTCAGAGAAATCAAGATATCATTCATCACGTGGTATGCATACCAATTTTCTTTGAGCAGATACGACTTATCTGATATTTGTTCTATTTTTTTTTTTCACTACTTTGAAGTTTTATTACTTCTCTGCATTTTCAGACCGTGACTACCACAGTTCCTCGTATTCTTCAAGGGAGAAGGATCGTCATAGACATCACTCGTATGCTTAAACCAGTCATTGAGGTGTGTGCTTTCACTTCAATATGTAGCTGCTATCTGAAATACTGTAGTTGTATATTATGTGGTTCATTACATGTTTGGTATGCAGGAAAGGGATTTAAATTTGGATGCAGAATTTCAATTTGATATCAATTTGTGAATTTCATTTGAAAAGAGATAACTTGCTTTTTCTGCAATGGTGTGCGAAATACCTTTCTACTGGCACCTTTCCACTAATAGTTCATTGGTACAGTTCCGGTGACTATGGTGGGCTGAGCCAGAAGGGACAATGAATAACACACATAATAACCCTTTTTTTATATTAAAAAGAAATTAATGCAAGATATGTCTAATCATATATGTATTGAGATTTACTTATTTAAATCGGATACATGGCTAAAAATTGAATTTTTATTGAATCAAAGTGCGAATAATTAAAAAAAAAATTGTATTTTTACTGGTTTGGTGGGGCCATAAACCCACTCTAGACGAGTATTTCCACGTCTATTTGTCCCACCAGAAGTGAGGGATCAAATTCCTAAAATTATCACAATCACCATCAGAAATTTCAAAGCTGCTCATCATAGAAGTCACAACGTAATGCATTGATTATTAGGAATTTAGGATGTCAATTGCCAGCTTTTGATAGAGATTATGGGATCTCTTAAATCAGAACGTGAACACCTAATCGCTTATTTATGTTGAATAAATTAAAATTATAATGCATATTTTATAAATTTATTATATTACAATAAAATGATGTTTTTATAGATTTTAAATTTATATTTATTAGTGTTAAAAAATTTTAATGTAAATATTCTTATTGTAAAATAAAAAGGAATAAAAAGTCAATTATGTTAAATTAAAATTAATTATTAATTTTTAAAAATTAATATAAATTCAAGGATTCAATTGATTTAAAAAGTAAAATTGAATCTTTTTAATTATTTTATACAAGTTAAAGAATTAAATTGATAAAAAAAATTAAATTTAATCTTTTTAATTTTATTAAATAAATTTAGAAATCAAATTGAAATTTATTGTAAAAGCAAATAGCAACACGCTCCTCATTTAATGCGCTTTTACTTGCATGACTCAAAAACACAAAAATAAACTCATTTATTACATTGGCTCTTAGCCAGTCAAATAAAACGCCAAAGAAGTGCGTCTAAACGACATCTTATATTAATTGCAAAGGACAGATACGTGACGCTTAAGTTTAAGAATCATTAATTGCTCTTTTGGTCTTGTCCACATTTTCTAGGTCTAATACCATTCAATTTATGTTTGCATTTCTCTTTTTTTTTTTTTCTTTTTTCTTTTTTTAATATCTAACAATCCAAAATCGAGAAGTAACAAAGTTCAAAACGATACTCACTTAAAAAAAAAAAGAGTTTTTGTTTTGACATAAGTTAAGAAAAAATAATTAATATAATTTTGAATAATTAATTTTATTTATGACTTTTTTATATTCATTCGAAAATCCAATAAATCGAAATATAATTGCGAATTACATAAGAAAGGATATCCTTTCATTAATTCACTAAATTAATGAAAACTATTGTCATTGAAAGGACTTGAATTTGAGATTTTCGACTCCTCACCATTAATGAAAAAACCAATCAGATATATCTAATTGCTAATTTTTTTTATTTATATTTTAAATATATCCACATAGTAATATTAAAAATCATTTTCAATACTCCATTTGTCTCAAAATATAAGTCGCTTTTAGATGATTATTTTATCTAAAAAATATAAGTTGTTTTGAGTATTTTAAAGAATAATAAATCATATTTTTTTAATATTAACCTTTTATATTAGATATAATAAATATTTTCAGAGTAACTATTAATTTTGAAATGAAATACTATAATTGCATTATCTTAATTTTGTTATAATTGAATAGAATTAATTTGGTCAAGTGAAAAGGATTCGGATTCATTAATTTAGGGTTGAGTATGAATAAAGAAAATTTCCATCAGGAGAGATTTCTCCTCATGAATTTGACACCTCGCAATCAGAATTAAGAAGTTAATATTTTGGGAAATAAAAATAAAAATAATAGAAATCCAAAAAATGATTTTGAGAAAATTATTAATATAAATATTTGAAGGAAAATACTTACCAAATTATATATTCAATTAATAATCAATTGAGATTTTAAAAAAATTGTTACTTTATTATTTTTTAATGTGAAAATATTCATATTTTCATCTAAATCAATTATAATTATTAAGTTTCTAAATATATATATATGCTCCAATTATAGATCTGGTCTTTTGCTCCAATATTGAAAACAATTATAATTATTAAGATCATTATACAAGTGTAATAAAAAAATATATATTATAATAAAAATAATAATTATATGTTATAATTATTTATTTATTAAAAAATTAAATTTATTTATTAAAAATTTTCAATTGGAATATTATTCTGATTATGATCCAAAATTAATTAGAATTTGGCACATTTAATAAAGAGTTAATTCTCCAAAAAAAAAAATAAAGAACAGTCAAAATTGAAGTTTGATGTTGACGTGGCTTATTCATTGCATCTTGGTTATTTAGTGCTGACATCATCCTTGGATCAGCTTAAAAAGTGGTGACCACTCCTCACTCGATGTCTATCCATGGCCTTTTTGCCCTTCGTTGGGTGATTCAAATATTCACAATAAATAAATTTCCATTCTTAAATAATGGTGCATTTATGATGTTCATACCCAAATTTACCTAATTACTCCAATTTCATTATATGTTTTACCCCTTTTACCACTTTTTACTTCATTAAGATTTTTCACAGTAATTAGATGAAATTATAAAACTTAAATTGTAATAAAAATATTTTTTAGTTTTCTTCAAAAAAAATTATAACATGATTATTTTCTATAATATATAATCTTTCAAATTCCAGTTATTCTTTCTTTAGACTATGTTTGATATGATGTAATGGAATGGTGATTATATTACACGACTGATTATATTATTTTGTTAGAATTTTTTTAAATAATATAATATAATTGAGATTATATATGTAATTTTTATTAATTAATTAATTAATTTAATGTAATATTCATTATATTAAGAAACACATATATTATTTATTACATCAAGCATATTTAATACTAATTATATCAAGTAATCTCATTAAAAATTTTACTATTCAATGCTAGTTAACACTATCACCATCACCACCACCACCACCATCATCATCGCTACTACCATCACCATTATTGTTCCACCATCACTACTACTGCTCTACCACCACTATCACCACCACCGCTCCATCACTCTTACCACCACGACTGCTCAACCACCACCACACCACTCCACCACCCTCATAGCGACCTCAACCACTACCACTGCTCCACCATCTCAACCACTATTGCTTCTCAACCTAAACCACCACCACTATTGCTCCACCACCTCACTATCGCTCCACCACTATCACACCAGTGCTCTACTACTATCAACACCACCAGCGCTCTACCACCATAATTATTACTTTGCGTTGTTGCCACCACCACCTCAATCACTTTATCATAACTATCACTCTACCACCACATAATAAAAATTATATTTTTTATTTAATATGTAACACAAAATAAAAATTATATTTTATTATAAGAATGAGAAAAATATAATGAAAAATCACTAAAAAGATGAAAATTTCTTTAATTTTATATTGTAATTTAATTTATTTAATGAAAACATATGAAAAAAAGTTAATTTATAATGACTTAATTAACTTTTATTTTGTTATTGTCACGACCCATTTTCATGGACCGGACCGGCACTAGGACCTGGGTAAGCTTAAGGCCCCCGAGGCCCGTAGTAAGCCTAATCTTTGATTTCAACACCATAACTACATGAAAATATTCTACAAGTTGGCCCATTATATTTTTAATGACTCAAACTATCATAGGGCCTTATTTTATTCAACCCAATCATTTCCATAAAGTTTTACATACACTTAACATTATTGTTACAATCATAAATCTTACATAACTGCGGATTTTCTACTACTGTATTACTACAAAGAATTATAAATAATTCTATCTTATACATTTACATAATCCTTTAAATAATCTCAAAGGAAAGAAAAACTAATGCTCCAAATATATTCAACTGATTCACAATTTCCTGAAA
>CANUEX010095083.1:0-29167 GCA_948099535.1 Jatropha multifida | reverse complement strand
TCAGGAATTGGTGAATCAGTTGTATATATTTGGAGCTTTAGTTTTCTTTCTTTTGAAATTATTTAAAGAAATATGTAAATGTATAAGATAGAATTATTTAGAATTCTTTGTAGTAATACAGTAGTAGAAAATCCGCAGTTATGTTAAGATTTATGATTGTAATAATAATGTTAAGTGTATGTAAAATTTTTATGGGAATGATTGAGTTGAATGAAGTAAGGCCTTGTGATAGTTTGAATCACTAAAAATATAATGGGCCAACTTGTAGAATATTTTTCATATAATTGTGGTGTTGAAATCAGAGATTAGGCTTACTACGGACCTCGGGGGCTTTAAACTTACCTAAGTCCTAGTGCCGGTCCAGCCCATGGAAACGGGTCGTGACATTAACATATACTATGTGCTTGAATACTTGTATATATTTTTCTTACTTTTTATTAGATTATATAGTTTGAAATGTTTTAATATCCTTAGACTCATAGTAGATTTTTTTTTGTGAATTTAGCACTTTTTAATGTATTTAGTGACTATATATATTAATACATCCTAATATCAATGGTATTATCTTTTATTGATTTTATAATAATAATAATAATTATTATTATTATTAATTATTAAGCTATTAATTATATGATCTTAATTATTAAATGTTAAGGGTGAAGTATGCCTATCATCTGTAAATATCTAAGACTAAATATTTTGATTTTTAGTTATATTTGATATTAATTTGTTATTTTTAAAATTTAATTATACCTTTTTAACATGGTTTTGAAAATCGTACCCAACCTGCTAGATTAATCGAAAATCAAACCATGATCCGTTGGAGTTGAATAGTCAAACCAGGAAGCAAATAGATAAGAGGAAATGGGTGAGAATCGGGTAAAAATTGACAAATCGGTTCAAGCATTTACTAGGATGATTGGGTTTTTTAATAGGGCCCACTTATTATAATAGGTAATTTCAAAAGTTTGAAAGAGTGGTTCTAATAGATGGAGAAGATGATTGGTTGTACAATAATATTTAATAGGGCCCACTTATATTTTGACCTATTTTATTCCTTTTACTTTTACGAAATGGAAGCCTTGCTTGTAGTTGTGGCACAACAGAATCCCCGATATTATCTTTTTTTTAGTTATTTAATATTATTAATGTTTTATTATTTTGAATTGAATTAATAACTTGATAAATTTTATTTTAGATAATTGAAAAAGTGATTTTAACAAATTGTATGTGAATTGCACCAACCTAAAATTTTAATCAATATAAAATTTTTGACAGCCCTGGTTTTTAGAACCATGGTTGACTTCAATTAAATAATTTTTATTTAATATAAAATTTAATTATTATTTATTTTTTAAAGTTATTTAATATTTATAAATTTTATATTTTTAATTATATTGAAAAAATATATTTAAAATATTATATATAAAAGTTTGGTTCAACCATTTTAAACCTAGCCCCGGTGTAATGAACCCCAGTCTAATGAACTCCTATCCACACCGATTTAATTCAATTCTCAAAACATTGCCTTTTAATATGTAATATAAAAATATGACGATTATTTCTTCTTAAATTTAAAAGTTTATATCTTAAAAGATATAATAATATGTTAAATCTGTGTTTGAAAAGAAATTTGAAACTACCGAATTTCAATAGAATGTTATGGAATAAAATTTTAAATTTTAAAAAATATTTAAAATTACCAAAGTAAACTATATCGATAAAAATTACACTTATTAGATTTTTTTTAAAAATTCATAAACAGAGAAATTAGTATATATTATTGTTAAAATATAAAAAAATTTGAATAAGTGAGTTATATTTCTAGATGATATAATAAATAATTTTTTTATTTTGATCTGAATAGTTTATTTATAATAAATAAAAACACACTGGAAAGTTTTATCTGTTTGTAGGAGATTAGGCATACAATCGCACGCGGAGCGATTGACATCAACGTCAAAAGGCTTTGGATCACCTGCGCCCCGCGGGATAGGGGGCTAATGGGTCCATTTAACCAAAACAAAGGGAAGAGAAAGCACATGTGATCACATGATTTTCTTGAACCGAATACCACCCATGTGCCTGCCTCTTTCTCTCTCTCTTCTCTCCTATGATCCATATCAGTAGCAATGGCATGGGTGCCACCTGGCACTTTGGAATGGGACCCACCTTGAGCCCCACAAACAAGGCTTTTATATTGTTTTAATAATAATTTATAAATAGACTTTTTTAATAATAATAGTAATAATTGGAGTAAAAGCACTTAGTAAAGATAAAATATTAATAGAGAATGGTAATTTTTTAAAAAAATAATAGTTTGATGTATGGTGAATACGCATCCAAAATATAAATACTTTTCATAATTAATTGTAACAAACAGTTGGGAGGGGGATGGTAGTGGAGTGGCGGTGGCGGAGGAGCGAATGGTGGCGTGTCTCAAAGAAGGAAACCGAAAGGTGCTTTGGCCATTGGGATTGTATGGGAGATTTTGTTTGCTGAGCATATGGGGCTCCTTGTGATCAGAGCCACCTAATAGCCTGTTGCCTTTACACACAACATCTGCTACCAATTTTTTATCTTAAAATTCTTGAATCCAATCTCACAGTCTTCTTCTATATTATTATTATTATTATTAAGAAAAAATAATAGAGAAAAATTATAATTATGTTCTTATATTTTATTAAAAATAATTATTTTATTCTTATACTTTTTAAAATATAATTTCATACACTCTTATATTCTTAGTTCGTTAAATGCTGTCCCTCATTTGTCTATTTTTTATAAGTTCATATGTTAAATTACGGGTAACGACATCAATGAATCTAATTAAAAGATAAAATAAAAAAACCACCTCAAACCTTGTCATCTTCCATCCTCTCTCTCTCCTTTCTTTGTTCAATTACTTTTTCTTGTTGTCATAACCATCACTATCGCTACATCTATCAATATTGTTAGTTATATGCGCTATAGTTAATTTAATTGATTATATTTTAAATATAATATTTTATGTAATAAATATTTTATTATTAATATAAAATATTTATTTATTTATTTTTTACATTCTATTGATTGAATTTTGATAAAAAATAAAGTTCATGGGATAATACTGTTTTGCAAAATAAATTATAATGTAGTTATAATTATAAATTTTATATTTGCATTAAAGCAATGTCTCTAAATATTCCTAGTTGATATTTTCTTCATTATTGGACAATGATTAGAGCTATTGAGACTGATACATATTATGTTCTTTACTTAGGAAAACAGTTATTCTCATAAGTTGAGATATATGTGATATCTAGAATAATATGTAGGTGCTTGTTATTTAAATAAATCTATTGAATTGACTTGCATGATAATTTTATATAGAAAGTTATCTGTGTCTATGAAATAGTCAAGTGATGGTTGTATAAGTAATCATTTGACTTGAGATTACTAAGTTATCTTATATGGGAATGATTTTGTTTGATTCTTTACTCACATTGTTCATTATATGAATAATAAGTCAATGATTAATTGGATATAGCAGGAACTGTATGGAGATATTCGTGTAATTAAAAGATGATCCATCACCGTAGGTAAATTAGGAAAAATGTTATAATTGTTGTCTACTAGTATTGATTAAGAAATTCTTGCGCAAGGTAGAATAAAATTAGCAAATTAAATTTAAAATTTCATTCAACTAATCAATGTCCAAGATTAAGAGAACTAACATAATTTAGTAAAGCAAACACACTCTATGTCTAATTACTAAATCAGAACATTAATGATGAAATGATATTAATTATATTGATAAATCATGCATTGAAGGTTTATTCAAATCACTTTGACTTTCCAAATATTTGGATAGTTTTAATATGTTGCTAGACAATGTACTTGACCTTCAAATAGTAATTAATTAATTAAATTTAATTTATATTTCTTGCCAACTTATTTGAAACCTAGAAAGTGACATGTATAAGAATAAATATAAAAAAGTGAAAATGAAAAATTGAATCATGTATGACTTGATTATAAATAAGTTTTGTGAAGTTAAAGATAAAATTGTAATTTATATGTAATTACAATTTTACCTAAATTATTAAGTATTGACTTAATTGATAATAAATTTTAGATTAAAAATAAACCTAATACTACAATTTATTTATTTAAATAGTTAAATAAATTAAAAATCATATTAATATATTTATTATGATTTATTTATTTAAAAAGTTTAAATAAATAATTATAATTAATTTATTTATGATCTAGGATTTTCATATAAATAAGGTTAAGAAACAGTCTAGATTGGAGAGTTGTTGCCCATAACCACAAAACAAAATAGAGCACTATCATACGCTCTAACTTCTCAACCCTTTAAAATAGTTTTAAAATTTTTCGATTATCTACTCGTGTGGATAATACCAAAGGCTAGACATTTGGACAGCTTGTGGTTTGCGATAACTTAGTCGCATAGATCGATTCGAAAAATCTGTAAAAAAGATATTTTTCTAAATAAATTTTTATTACTTTATTTGTTTAAACATATCCCTATTGGTACAATTATTTATTATAATTAATTATTCCGCTGCATATTTTTACTGCTCAAATTCAATAATGGTATCAGAGTTATTGTTTAAATGTTTAAAGTGTAAAAAATAATATGTTAACTTTTGGGATTAATTTCGAATTAATTCATATGCTGAGATTTGATGTTTTGACAAAATCGAATTTGATGTTCTTAAATTTTCAAACCTATTTTTTTAATTAAATTTGGTTTGATGAAATTAAAAATTAAAAAAAAATAAATTAGAAAATCGTTTATTGAAGAACAGAGAATTTGATTTGTTGCTGCCATCGCGGGACCACCGGCTGCCGTAGAGCAGCTAGCGGCTGACAGCGCGTTTAGCTCACCTGAACTTGCACTGGCCCTTGCGAGACCTTCGGTGACGGCGCTCTCTTCTTGCTGCGAGTTTTTTTTTTTCAGATCAAAAGAAAAAAAAGTTTTTGAGACCTCCGTTTCCAATGAGAGCAGTGCCGTCGATTGGATGGGAAATCATCTTGACATTGGCGGCGCTGGGTTTCAAACGAAACCTATTCCTGCCAGTGAAGAGGATGATGCAAAAGTTGCATTTTGGTCATTGAATGTTTTCAATTTTGCAATTAGGTCCAAAAGTATTTTAATTTGTTCAATTAAATCCTGATATTAGTTTTAATTGAGTATTTTAATTAATTTGGAATTAATTAAATTATCACGTTATTAAAATTAATTGTCAGTAAATTAAAATTAATTTTAAATATTTTCTAATGTAGTTAGAAAGGAAAATTAAAAGAGTCCAATTTGTAATAAAATTATTTTGTGAATTTATTCCGAATTGGATTAGGGAATAAATTAAATTGTTTATTAATTCTAATATGATTAGAATTAGTAAAAATTGATTTATAAAATAATTTTATAATTTTTAAAATTAGTTTCAATAAGATTTGATACATGAATAAAATTATTTTATTCATAAATTAATTTTGAAAATTATCAAAAATAAAATTTTAATTGTTAAAATATTATTTTCAGCACATGAGACCAATAATTAATATCTATATTTATATGAGATAATAATTAAATGCATTAATATGATTATGCATGATGGGTGATTATGGACATTAGAAAAGACCCATGTGATTAACATTTTTATATTTAGTTGAATGATTTATATAATTTTTAAATAGGGTCTACGTGTGCTGACTCTCTTTTATTTTGGGTTATAAAATTTTTTATTTATTTCATTTAATTATGTAATAGTTAGATAATTAAGATATGTAAATAGGATATTATTTTGTAACTCAGGAAGAAAAGGAAAATTGAACAAATTACATGGAGCATTAAAGAATCCAAGTCAAAGAGCTGCTATTGGGTCTTATGACAATCTAAGAAGCTCCTACCTAGGATTTTTTACCATCTAATTCTCTTAATGGCCTAAGAAAATTAGTTTTAGAAATGTCCATAATCATCCAATTAGAATGACATGCTAAGGGTATATGTTATGTATATATGATAAATGATATGACCATCATGCCACAACATGAGACCTGCAATTAAAATTTAATTAATAGATCCCTTATTAAAATTTTAAGTACATATTAAAAATACAATTGATTGCCACCCATTGTTATAGTATGAAAATCAGAGCTCCCTTACAATTTGACTTGTTGGGAAAACCCAAGGTTGGTTGTAACCGAACATATTTAATGCTATCAAATAACTTGAACAATGGTTTTACTTAACTAATTTATTTGATTTTGATGAACAAACTCATGATTAGATAAGATTAAGGCAAAGCTTAAACGAAATGTATTTGATATGTTTAGATAAAGAGTTGTCATCTAATTGATCTAAGAGTCACATAAAGATGTGATTGATAAGTAATGTTATCTACCTAAATTGATTCAATATAACTTGTTAGGCAAACTCAAGGTTATATGGATTAGTTGAGATCTTAGCCTACTAGGAGATCTGAATGCTGGATATTTTGAATCAATAGAAAGGGCTATTAATTTGAATAAAATAGTGGGAGACCTAAATTAAAATTAAAGACCTTATTTAATTTAGTGTTGCACGAAATTAATACTTGATATCTCTATATTTGTGATTAATTATCACCATGAGTAATAACCTATGCCTGTATAGCATACTTGATGCTAATAAACTAACTGAACCAAACGTATCGCAATCTGAGAATTGTTCTCAAGTAAGAAAAGAGGTTATATGTCTTTGACAAGAATAAAACTGACATTCCAGCTAATGATGCTGCTGAAAAAGAAAGGAATAACGTCAATCATCATACTGATGATAATGAGCAGGCGACATGTGTGATGTTAACCAACATGAGTTCTGAACTTCAAAAGCAGCATGAGAGTATGGATTCTCGCACCATTATCTTGCATCTTAGGGAGCTATTTGACTCCCAAGGTAGGTTTGAGAGATATGAGACCTCTAAGGAATTGTTCTACTATAAGATGGTAGAAGGCTCTTCAGTTCGTGTTCACATTCTAAAGATGATTGGCTATATTGAAATATTGTATCAATTGGACATTGCCATAGACCATGAGCTGAGTATTGACTTAGTCTTACTGTAGACGCTCAATTTTTGCTCCAAAAATAGCCTCTGTGATGATAACCTGTATCGCTAAGATAAAGGTTGAAGTACCCAACGAACTTGATCCCGAAATGATGATTCAAGTTTAGGAAGTGCAACCCTTAGTGCCTTTTTTACATTTCTAGCAAAACGGGACCCGTAAGCGCATCTCGGGTCCACCAGGGATGCACCTCTGTGTCCTATGATACTTTGTGCATACCCGGACTAATTTCATGAAAATCAGGTCAGTTAGCTAATGGGGCCCATCAGTGACCCTTAAAGAGCACATCAGTGGTGGTGATATTTCTATTAATAGAACGAGTTCAGAATGTTCGATTGATTTGATTCTTAAACTGGGTATCCTAGGATAAGCAATCGGATCCATTGGATCGCTTTTACTTTTTTGGGATTCGTGCCGAAATAGGGCTTGAAAATGAATCCTAGGATAAATTAGGATGAATTTTCAAGCTTTACATTGATATACGTGCCATTTAGATCGATTTTGTGAAAATCAAAAACCAACTTGTTTGTGGGGCCCACTTGCCACATAAGCAAATAATGTCGTTTTACCCATTTGCTTATAAGTACCAACTTAAAGCTTAGGGTTACGGGTGGGCACATTTATGATAAAAAACTTGGAGAAAACAAACATACAAAAGTAAAAAAACACAAAATCAAACCCAAAACATACAAAAACATATCCTTTAATCAATTTCCCCATAAAAGATCTTGAGACTTTGGTTAGTTTGCGAGGAAGAGAGGGTGATTATCATGAAGTCAGTGAGTTTGAGGTTTATAATCACTCCCAGAAATGCCAAATCAACAACACAGACTTGAATCATCTGGAGGAGATCAAGTGTTCTTGAGGTGTTCTTTATCAAACTTCAACAAAATCCATTTTTGTCTTCAAAATCAGGTAACTGAGAGTCTAAACTTCATGCCATTATGCCTTTCAATTCATTTTTAGTCTTAAAATTTCAAGAAATTGAGTTTTTACTAGAGGAACATGAGAAAACTGAATTTCGTAGTAGGTTTACTGCATTTCTAGGTATCTGGAGGCGCTAGTCTTCCAAAGAAGGCACACGCATTGGGATGAAGGCTCATGCCTCAGGGCAAGGCAAGTGCCCTCTCCTTAAGGCGCCCTGAAACGCAGAATTCCTGTTGTCATCCCTTGGAATGGCTTTCTATCATAGATTTTTCAATGGTTATAGGCTTCATTTACCTTGGAATGAGACTTGATTCACTTCCAGTGGTCTTAGTCTATGAGTTCCAGAAGAAAAATAACATAAAAATATCAAATCGTGCCTAGATTTTGAGATCGAAGTGGGTTAAGGTCTAAGGGTTGAAAATCCATATTTGATCCGGATGAGTACGTTAATGATTTTAATCTTGTTCATTGCAATGATTTGTGAATTTTGTTCATCTAACAAGGTGAAGATTGCGATCATGAGCTTGAAATGATATTAAAATTATTATATTTTTATTTTTTTGTATTTATTTATTTATTTGTTTTTAGTTATTGTTCTAAAATATTTATTATATGTTGTTTATTAATTTACTAACATCATTAACATTTCTGACATTAATTTATATTCTGTCATTTTATTATTTGTTGTTTATTTTAAGTAATTTATAATATTATTGAACTAACATTTGTGTTTTGATGTTTTTATTTAATGTTTGCATAAATCATGTTGTTTGAATGCTTGAATGTGATTTGCTTTTTGAAGTTTACTTAATTTTGTTTGTTGTGATTATATAATGTATTTATAGAATTTGTAATTTATTATTTTAATGGGGTTTGTAATATTATTTATGTAATTTATGGAGAATTCAAATGAATTCTCATTTAAATGGACTTATAATAATTTTATTTTTATTGATTTGTGTTGATGAATATGATTGGGAATATTTAATAAGAATTAATGGGTAGAATGTATTTTAAGAGGGTTGCAATTATTTTCTCCTCCCCTTTCTTGTGGATGATTTAATTTTATTATTTATGATGATATGTATATTTGACATGTTTTCAAAAATTGCATAAAAAAATATTTTATATGTCAATTTAGATTAATACTGTAATTAATAAATAATGAATATTTCAAACAACTAAAAGACTGGTTTAGACTGGGCAGAATAGGTGACTAACATCTTTCCATTTTCGTACCCAACTCTCGGACTCGCTCTGTTTAAAATCAGATTAATTAGTTCCAAAAAATTAATTAATTTGAGAAATTTTTTCCTAATTTAGTAAAATAGGATGGCGACTCCAAAATTTTCAAAATCTTACCAAAGTAAGAAAATCCATTTTTGAGGATTAAAATGAGAATGGATAAAATAATTTTTATAAATTAAAATGAACTAAACCCATTTGATTTGGTTTACTTAAAAAACTCTTGAGAAAACCATAAGACGCTGTGTGGAAGCCATGTCGTCCTCACTTACAACCCTTACCATCCAGCTATTCACATTTTATTTTGAATTTTAATATGAACAAGCTGAATGCTTCCTTACCTGAGCTGCTTGGAATGCTTACGACTGCTAAAGGAGCCCTTAAGAATGATACTACTCTTATACTTCTAGTTCAGTCTTCTAAGGCTAAAAAAAAGCCCAAGAAAAGCAAAATAAGAAGAAGACATTGAAGCTCAATAGAAGTATAACTAAAGAAAAGGGAACTTGCCACCAATGTGGCAAAGATGGCCACTAGAGGAGGAACTATAGGAAATATCTTGCGACTGTAAAAGCGAAAAAGCTTGCAGAAGCTTCTGCTTTTGGTATGTTTATGATTAAAATTAATCTTTCTATTTTTAGTTCTTTGGTATTGGATATCTAATATGATTGTCATATTAATAACTAGCAGGAACTAAATAAATATAGAAAATTGAGAAAAGATGGACCAACGTGTAGTCTATAAAGCAAAGGTTGTTGCATTAGCTATAGGAACATATTTTGTCTTAGTATTAGAATTAAATAATTATTATTTTATTTCATTACCAAGTAGAAACATTGTTTCAGTTTCATATTAGTTTTTTAATACTGGATTCAAATTTTGTTATTAAGAATAACATTTGTTTTTTTATAATAATAATAATAATAATTTTATGTAACTAAAATTAATATAGATGATTTCTATAATGTTTCTATTGATAAATTCGTCATCAACATAAACAGCAAAAAATCTAAAATAGATAATAAAAATTATCATAGCTTTGGCATTGTAGACTTGGTCACATTAATAAAATGAGAATTATTGAGTTGTGTATAGAAGGTTACTTTGAACATTTTCAATTATGAATCATATAGAACTTATGAATTTTGTTTAATGGGTAAAACGACTAAAACACCCTTATGTGAAAATGTGAAAGGTCAAAAGATTATTGGACCTAATACATTTAGATGTATATGGACCAGTTACTGTTCAAACCATAAGTAGATATGAGTGTTTCATTATAGTTCTTAATGACTATACTAGATATGCTTGTTTGTATATATAATGAAACATAAACATGATTTTTTTGAAAAGTTCAAGGAATTCAAAAATAAGGTTGAGAAACTAACTAAAGTATTAAAACACTTCGATTTGATCGAGGCCGAAAATACTTAAGTTTAGCATTTCGAGATTATCTATTAAAAAATGTGAATTATACCTTATTAGATATACTACGATTCATGATTAGTCTTGCAGAATTATCTTCATCCTTTTAAGGATGAGCCTTAATAATGCGATATACCTTCGAAATACAGTTCCACCCAATTCTGTTAATAAGATTCCATATAAGATCTAGGCTGACACTCTTATGTGAAGCATTTTCGATCTGATAAGCTATGAGCTAAAATAGATAAATGTAAGTTTGTGGGATATCTAAAAGGACGTTATTGGATATTATTTCAACCATCCTATTAAGAGAAAAATATTCATCTCAAAACATGCTACCATTTTGGAAAAGATATTTATTTTTAAAGGAAGTAGTGAGAACCAAATAGAACTTGAAAAGTTTAAGAACCTTAAACATATATTAAAGATGGAACTAGAACAGAAGATTGTTACATTAGATGAACAATCAAAATATATTAGTCAAAGAACCACGATATAAATCTATTAGGATGAGTCGTACTCCTACAAAAGTTGGACCTTCTTATGGAGACTCGAACCTAACAAATACAAAGGAGAAATATTTGATATTTTACTTGCAATTATAGCGTATTGTGATTATAATATTTGTCATATTGATGACAAAATTGCATTCATAATTAGCAAATCTAATGATTTTTGAATCAAAAGTATTTCTTAATATAGGATGCAAACTGCGAATGTTCATAGGTAGACTTAAGCAAACCTTTATGAAATAAGAACATCCGTTTTAATGAAATAACCAAAATAGTTTGATTACATAAAAAATGTGGATGATCTTTGTATGTGTAAGAAGGCCAGTGGGAGCGGAATGATATTTCTTAATTTAGACGTTGATAATATATTAATAATAAGAAATTACATTTTACTACTCTAAAAGTTTGGTCATCCAAGAACATCCTCATTAGAAAAGCGGCTTAAATACTTGGTATTAAAGTCTATATGGATAGATTTGATAGGCTGTTAGGATTATCTAAATCCACATATGTTGATAAAGTGCTAAAAAAGTTCAGCATAGAGAAATCTAAAAAAAGATACCTGCCTGTATATCAATTTGATCCAGATGAAAGTCAATGGACTGCTGTCAAAACTATCCTTAAGTATCTAAAATAAGAATACTTTTCAGTTATGGAGAAATTAATGAACTAAGAGTTCATGGATACATTGATGCCACAGGATAAAACACATGGATAATTGGCTTTAGTGCAACTGGGAGATTGTTAATGGGCATAGCCAATTTGATTGGTTATATTTTGAATATAATATTTCATTTAATAAATATTTTATTATTAATATAAGGTATTTTTTTTTTATATTCTATTGATTAAATCTTAGTAAAAAATAAAGTCCATGAGACAATACTGTTTTATAAAATAAATTATAATGTGATTATAATTATAAATTTTATATTTGCATTAAAGCAATATCTCTAAATATTTTTTGTCGATATTGTCCTCATTATTGGACAATAATTAGAGCTATTGAGACTGGTATATATTATGTTCTTTCCTTAGGGAAACAGTTATTCTCATAAGCTAAGATATATTTGATATCTAAAACTAATATTTAGGTGCTTGTTATTTAAATAAGTCCATTGAATTGACCTGCATGAGAATTCAATATGAAAAGTTACTAATTTTTATGGAATACTCAAGTAATAGTTGTGTAAGTGATCCTTTGTAACATTCCGATTTTACTAGAGAAATAGAGAATATTAAATTCGTTCAATGGCGACTTATCGAATATTTGGCTAATATAAGGCTTAAATAATCATTTTTATTCATTATTAGTTAGTAGTATTAAATTGTAAAAGATAATTTTTGGTGTGCTTGAATTGCTTTGAGAAGATGAAATGTTTATCAATTAAATTTTAATGGGAAGTTAAAATTATTGCAAACTATTTTATGAAAGCATTGAATAATTAAATGGTTGGATATGATTTTTATCAATGATATATGGTGTTAAAAATAAATGTAAGAAGAGAAGAACAATAGGATTGAGGGAATAATAATAATAATAAGTATAATAATAATGATAATAAGTGTAATAACAATAACAATAAAAAAAAGAAGAAAAATCTCTCTCTCTCTCTCGCTCACCCCCTTCTTCCCCGACACACCCAGCCAGCCCTCTCCCCTCCGTCTCAGACCACCAGACCGACGAAGACAACCGGTGGTCGCCGCTTTTCACGCCACCGACCATGCTGCTAGCTCCCATCAACGTCGATCAAGCCCACAGCAGTCAAGACGTGAGCTTCTCCTCACGACTCGACTGTCTCCTTCGACAGTCCATCGTTTCGATTTTCTGGCGAGATTGGACTGTTTCCAGCGATCTTCTCTTGTGTAGGTCTGTCGGAACTCAAGCTACAACACCTCTGCTTGAATGGTTTTGAGGATTTGAAGATTTAATGAAGATTGAGGAAATTGAGGTTTAGGTTCCAATTTGATTTGATTTGGGGTTTTTTGATAAATTAGACATTAAATGGAGAAATTGGTAGGGGAATTAAACTCATTGCGAAAAATTGAGTCAGGCGACATAGTTTATGTTGATTTCTGGGCTATTTGGGTGCTCCGGCCACTGTGGACGGTGGAGATGAAGGTGCTTCGGCCATCGTGAACGGCGGAGCTCCAGCGAGAACCATCAATGGGCAGAATGTTGGATTTTTCGCACTGAATCTGAATTCAGACTCCAAATTTTGATTGGTATATTTCAGGTTTCAATTATTTAATTTTTGGTATAAAATTTAAGTTAGAAATTTATTATTATCGGATAAAATTGGCATAATTAAAACTAAGTGAACTATGAAGTTAATTGTGAAAGAAAATTTCATAGCATTAGTGAAATTAGCGAATTTATTAAAATAATTAATATTATGCAACGACGAACCTATAAACTATGAAAAATTAATATGGAGACAATTGAATTATTACAGGTAGAGCAGATGTTAATATTGAAATTGGAATTGAATTGAGAAATGTTGAGAATAGGGGATGTATAATATTGTAAGAATTGCCCGAAGGTTGGAATGTGTGATATTGGGATAAGTGTGAAATTTGAACAGACTAACTATAAATAAAATGCTGTTGAATTTTTAATAAGCAGAGATTTATTACAGAATTAACCTTATGAAAATAAATAAAGGAAAGAGTGAATCAATTAAACAAATGCAAGTTGAATTATATGCAATTTAAATCTAATAAGGTATTGGAAAGTAGAATTTTAAATGATATTTTAAACGAAAGCAAAATGAGGAAGTTAGAGTTTATGATTACAAGCTTTATTATATTTAGTTAATAAAATAAATGAGGTATATGTAAATTTAATTTTAAATAAACAAAGTAGTTATAATTATTAATTAAAAAGAAACTACCAAACTTAATTTAGAAAATAAAACATTATTCTTAAATAAGAAAATTAAGTTAGCTAAGGGATTTAAATGAATAAAGGTATATGTATATTTATGTACATAAAAATTTAGTAAGTAAAATAAATAATTGATTTAATAAAATTTAAAAGGTTAATTAATGAAGTAAATTTATGAAAAATTTAAATTGATTGATAATTAAGATTATAAGTTATAACATTTAATGAAAGTAAAGAAGAAGAGTAAAGTGAAAATACAAAGTAAATGTAATTTATAATTAAGAATAATAAGAATTCTAATATCACTAAAGAGTGGAACAAGAACTAAAATAAATTGTATGATTGTTTATAGGTTGAGATAAACCACGGAAGTGAATTATAGTCAATAAATAAGAAAGCAAGGCTAATGTAGCCTTTCAATCTAGGTTAGTGCAATATTAACTTTTTATTTTAATTAAAGTTAAATATATTCTTAATTTCATAAATATTTTATGAAATGTTTTAATTCTTTAAATGAATTATGAATACTATTTTATGGATTTTAGAAAAAAAGGGAATGAGATTTTATATGTGATGATTTCTAAATGATTACTATGATTTGATTTGAAAATTTTGTGTTTATGAAAAAGAGAATGTTGGTTACTTCTATCTATTGTTTGAAAGGTGGCTTTATTTAAATATTCTGATAATGATTAGATATGAATTTCAGTATTAATGATATATGATTGATACTTTATGATATCTGTAAGAAAAATAAGGAAAGAACAAGTTATATGTGAAATGCTCTGAATGAGCAAAGAAGATAAGTTTTTGGGCTCTAATATACTTAGTGTGAATGTGTTGTATGATCTGATTTACTCTGTAAGATGAGCATGCTCGGCTTTAATGCCATTTTGTTATGTGATGAGCTATGATCATATGCTAGGCTTGGGATGCCATTCTAAGTAAGCGGACGCGCTTACATTCTGGTGGTGCTTTCATAGACCAAATTTTGGTGGCGCTTTCACAGGCCACATTCTGGTAAGATATCTACGAAATCTTATCTGCTTCATTTTCTCCTAAGTGTATCTGTGCCCCATATGTAAAAATTTATTTTTAAGAAAAATTAAGATAAAAAGTTCTGTTATATGACTTGGGGGGTTATATGTTTTTTTAAATTAAAAGAATATATGGTATTGGTAGTCAGTAGGTTTATATTATATTAATTTGAGGAATGAATTTTGAAATGTTTTAAATATTCAGCTAAAGATAACTATTTAATACAATGATAAAATTGATTATTAATGTTTGTATATAAATATTTATAATAAGGAACTCTCTTTAAAAATTTATGTTTCTAAAATTTGATTAAAATTATAAATAGCACAATTGAGTTCTATACTCAGCGCGATGAATTTTCTTACGCGCAGGTTGAAGATAATACAAATTAAGGTGATCCAGTAATCCAGCATCAGAGGAGGAGGACCTGTTTTAGACATTTAAGTATAAGTATTATAAAACTTGGCATGTAGTATAAATATTATTTGTTGAGAGTGTAAGTAGTAGTTGGGGAATTAACACTTAATACTAAACTTATCTTGGATTTTAATTGATAGACTATTTTATAATTCAATTTGATTATTTAACTCTTATCGTTGAAAGTCTTAAAGAAGAACTAATATTTTAAATACATATATTTTTGTATGGTGGTTAAATAGTGATCAATGTTATAAGAGAAAAAAATAGTTATTATTGAATTTTCTAATATTATGAATTATATTCTCTTCTTTAATTAAATGTTTTCTTAATTTAAAATCATAGTAAATAAATAAGCAAATCAACCTGTGTTTTTGGTACAGAATGTGACATCACTGTCTAGTCCTACAGTACTGGACAAGGGGTGTTACATCCTTTGACTTGAGCTTACTAAGCTATCTTATATGGGGATGATTATGTTTTGATTCTTCGTTCCCATTATTCATTACATGAATAATAAGCAATGATTAATTGGACATAAGTGGAACTGTATGGAGATACTTGTGTAATTAAAAGATGATTTATCACTCTAGGTAAATCAGAAAAAATGTTCTAATTGTTCTTTATTAGTATTGATTAAGAAATCTCTACGCAAGATAGAATGAAATTAGCAAATTAGATTTGGAATTTCATTTAACTAATTAATAACTAAGATTAAGATAACTAACATGATTTAGTAAAGCAGACACACTCTATACCTAATTACTAAATCAGAACATTAATTATGAAAGTATATTAATTACACTGATAAATCGTGCATTGAAGGTTAAGTCAAACCACTTTGACTTTTTAAATATTTGGATGGTTTTGACATATTGCTAGAAAATATACTTGACCTTTAAATATTAGTTAATTAATTAAATTTATATTTGTTACTAATATATTTGAAACCTAAAAGGTCACACATATAAGAATTGATATGGGGTAGTGAAAATAAGAAATCCAATCCAGTATGACTTGATTACAAATAAGTTTTGTGAAGCTAAGGATAAAATTATAATTTATATTTAATTATAATTTTATCTAAATTATTAAGTATTGACTTAATTGATTTGTGTCTAAAATTTATTAAGATAAATTTTAGATTAAATAGATCTAATACTTTAATTATGATTTATTTATTTAAATAGTTGAATAAATAAATATAATTTATTAAATTGAAAATCCTATTAATATATGTATTATGATTTATTTATTTATTTAAATTGTTCGAATAAATAAATGGGCACATATATATTTTAATTATAATTTATTTATTTAAAAGGTTAAAATAAATAATTATAATTTATTTATTTATGACATAGATTTTTTTATATATATAAGGTTTAAGATACAGTTTAGACTGGAGAGTTGTTGTCCATTGCCACAAAACAAAACAAAAAGCCTATGATAGTTAGCACTATCATATACTCTAATCTCTCAACCCTCTAAAATAGTTTTAGAGTTTTTCGATTGTCCATTCTTGTGGATACTACTAAAGGCCAGACATGTGGACGACTTATGGTTTGCGACAACCTAGCCATGTAGATCGAAGTTTCGAAGAATCTGCAAGAGAGGTATTCTTCTAAATAAATTTTTGTTACTTTATTCATTTAAATGAATCTCTGTTGGTATAATTATTTATTATAATTATATTATTGCGATGCATATATTTGCTATTAAAACTCAACAAATGCTTCTCTCTCCATTCTCGCTTCTCCTATTTCATTTCCGTTTAAAATTTTTCATCTATTTTGGACTCTAAAGTATTTCAATACTTCAACTGAACAATTGGAGTGCAAATGCCATTTTCGTCCTAAATTTGAAGGGAAGTGGGATTTCTCAAGCTACAATGATAACAAAACATTTTTTAATTCGAGGACAATTTGGAAATGTAGGAGTTGATTGGGATTTGAAGCACATTAATTCACCAACTCTAGAGGTGAAAGGGTACATGGTGTATTTTTTGTGGATAAAGGTTGGGCTACTACTATAAGTCACCATCAAGTTTGATATGGAAGTGATCCAGATGTTACAAGGAATTACCGGAAACTCTTGGTGGAGTTGTTTCTGTTGTCCCGAATAGAATCATATGCTTTTTGTCAGTTACTTGTGCATGAATGGAATTATCAATAGCTAGAAGGAAAACTTGAATTCTTAAGGTGAACTATTGTTTGCATCTTTCATCTTCATCAAGCTCTGAAGCTTGTCAATAACTTGAAAATTTGCCTTTTCTTTCACCTCCCTCAACATTTAGCCAGTCCATTTTTACTATTGATTTAACAAAAAAACATCTTTATTTCAATTCCTTATATCACTACTCATTTAATTTTGTGAATTTTTTTGTGCTAACCCTATCTTTTTATTAGAGTCCAAAGAAAATTTTCATTTAGGGATATGTTTAACACATTTAATTTCTCTTTCTTTAGACCCTGATAATCTACATTGACTTATTCTTTGGAAGCGCAAAAAATGATGGAAGGATACATGGTGTAATGGACTTAAAATATGAGGGTATATGACATTGTATATTAAAAAATGCGAGAGTAAAGTAGTTAGTCTTAAAAAAATATAGAGGTATGATTATAATTTTTTTAAAATAATTTGTTACCTCATGTTTGGCCTAATTTACTATTTCATCTCTCAATCTCTAGAAATTAATTAAAACATCCTTGAGGTTTCACTTCGTCGCATAGCATAATATTTGCGTCTAGAAATTATTCTTTTTATCATTAAGATAGTGTGCAAAGATTGAAATACACTCCTATATATAAATGACAGCTAGCTATCATATATGTCTTTAGCTTTTTTTTTTTATTTTAAATTCTCGCACTTTAATATTTGGCTCTTTAAATTTTGACATAATATTTTGGAAAAATTATTATTACGTCTCTGTATATATCAAAATACAACTACTCACTCCCTGCATTTTTAGAAATGATTTTAAAGTCCTTTTATTTTAATTCCATTACAACTTTTAATCCTTCCATCCAATTTAGCTAATTTAGTCGTTAAGTCAATAAAAAGATGAAAATATCTTTATCATTCTCTCAAATTTTCATTTTTTACCAAGCCATCTCCTCTATTTATTGGGTTTTAATATCAAATATGCGCAGCGGAATAATATAATTAAATCAAATTAATTATACCAACAGGGATCCGTTTAAATGAATAAGGCAATAAAATTATATAGAAGAATACCTCTTTTGCAGATTCTTCGAAACTTTGATCTATAGGGCTAGATTGTCGCAAACCACAAGCTATTCAAATGTCCGGTCTCTAGTAATATCCACATGAATAGGCAATCGAAAAACTCTAAAACTATTTTTAGAGGGTTGAGAGATTAGAACGTATAATGGTGCTAGCTATCATAAGCTCTTTATTTTATTTTGTAGTTATGAGCAATAACTCTTGTTCTCACATTTAACTCACATAGTCTATATTGTTTCTTAAACCTTATATAGTAAAACCCTAGATCACAAATAAATTAATTACAATTATTTATTTAAACCTTTTAAATAAATAAATTATGACTAAATATATATGTGCCTATTTATTTATTTAAACCATTTAAATAAATAAATCATAATACATATATTAATAGGATTTTCAATTTAATCAATTATATTAATTTATTTAATTCTTTAAATAAATAAATCATAATTAAAATATTAGGTTTATTTAATCTAAAATTTATCTTAATAAATTTTAGACAAAATCAATTAAGTCAATACTTAATAATCTAAGTAACATTGTAATCAAATATAAATTACAATTTTATTTTTAACTCCACAACACTTATTTGTAATCAAGTCATACTTGATTCGATTTCTCATTTTCACTTTCTCATATAGAATGTGTGTGACACCTTCTAGGTTCCAAATATGTTGGCAACAAATATTAACTAATTAATATTTGAAGGTCAAGTACATTATCTAGCAACATGTCAAGACTACCTAAATATTTAAAAAGTCAAAATGGTTTGACTTAACTTTTTAGTGCATGATTTATCAGTGTAATTAATATCCCTTCATTATTAATGTTCTGATTTAGTAATTAGGCATGGAGTGTGTCAGCTTTATTAAATCATGTTAGTTCTCTTAACCTTAGCCATTAATCAATTGAATGAAATTTCAAATCTCATTTGTTAATTTCATTCCACCTTGCGCAAGGATTTCTTAATCAATACTAGTAGAGAACAATTAGAACATTTTCCCTAATTTATCTAGAGTGATGAATCCTCTTTTAATTACACAAGTATCTCCATACAGTTCCTACTATATCCAATTAATCGTTGCTTATTATTCATGTAATGAATAATCTGAACAAAGAATCAAAACATAGTCATTTGTATATAAGATAATTTAGTAATCTTAAGTCAAAAGATCACTTATACAATCATCACTTGAATATTCCATAGACACAGGTAATTCTCCATATGGAATCCTCGTGCAGGTCAATTCATTGGACTGGTTTAAACAACAAGCACCTACATATTAGTTCTAGATATCACATATATCTCAGCTTATGAGAACAGCTGCTTCCCTAAGGAAAGAACATAATATGTACCAGTCTCAATAGCTCTAATCATCATCCAATAATGAGGAGAACATTGACCAGAAATATTTAGAGACATTGCTTTAATGCAAATATAAAACTCATAATTATAACCACATTATAATTTATTTTGCAAAGCATTATTGTCTCATGGACTTTATCTTTTACCAAGATTCAATCAATAGAATATAAAAGATAAATAAATGCCTTTTATTAATAATCAAATATTTATTATATGAAATATTATATCTCAAAATATAATGAATCAAATTGGTCTATAGGGCATGTAAGTAACACCATTGTCTTCATTACCAAATCTAACATTAAATTTTGTCTCAACAACTCTAATTAAAAAAAAAATATTTATTACATGAAATATAGTAACCAAAATATAACTAATCAAATTGGCTATAGCACATATAACTAACAATCTCCCACTTGTACTAAAGCTAATTATCCATGTGTTTTATTCTATGGCATTAATGTATCCATGAACTCTTAGTTCATTAGTTTCTCCATAATTGAAAAGTATTTTTAATTTTAGATATTTAAAGATAGTTTTAACAGCAGTCAACTGACTTTAATCTGGATCAAATTGATATACAGATAGGTATACTCTTTTGGATTCCTCCATCCTAAACTATTTTAGCACTTTATCAACATATGTGAATTTAGATAATCCTAACAGCCTATCAAATCTATCCGTACTAGGGATGGCAGCGGGGCGGGTACCCTAAAAAATAAGCTACCCAAATCCGAATCCGTTAACAAATATACTACCCGAATTCATCCCGAACCCATTAAGGAATAAACTAAATCCGTCCCAAATCCGTTTAGGGATACCTGCGTACTACCCAAATCCGCGTAACTACCCGTTTAATCACATTTATTCATTCCTTCAAACTAAAATCAGCAACCATAACAATTCTGCAAATCTAAAATCTCTTGTATAATGAACATTCGTAAATTGGTACAATTATAACATTCTCAAGACATCAACAAATTAAGAGTAAAAGCAAACCATCATCATATCAACAAAAAAAACATGCAGAAACCCAGAAACAAAAACAAATAAAAACTAAACATTTCAATAATTAATTCAACAATATCTTCAACAATTCCTCATTTTTTGTTTGTTTATATGTATTTATATATAAAAAAAGAAAAAGAAAAAAGAAAAAAGGATGAAGCCAAAAAAAAAAATTGAGAACGAAACACAAATAATCAAAAACAAGCCTGGCTCTTGTAAGCTTGAAGAACACGACTGCTGCGGAGTCGACGGTTAGAAACGAAAGCGAAAGGGAGTTAAGAAAGACTGCGATCGTAGAAGGAGAAAACGAGAGAGGCGCAGGCAAAAGGATGGAGAGGAGAAATGCTGGACTTTGAGTTGTGAGACTACTGTAGAAGGAGAAAATGAGAGCGGCGCAGATGAAGGAAGGGAGAGGGGAAACGCTGGACTTTGAGTTGAGAGGTTTGAGAGATGTTTGTTTGTGTGGATAAGATGCAACCCTAAGCTCAAAACGACGTAGTTTTATTGGTGGGTGTTTTTAAACCTCCCACATCAAAACTACGTCGTTTTGATTTTAAAATAGTTACTTTTCTTCTTCTTCTTCTTCTTCTTCTTATTATTATTATTATTAATTAAAAGGCCACAATTATATTTTAATATTATAATAAATATAATAACAAAATATTATATAAAGTATTAAGTTTAATATTTTTTTATTAGAGAATATACTTATAGGTTATAATTAATTATAGTTGTTGTAATCCTTAATCTATATACACTAGACTTTTAAATATAAATACTCTAATATATATGATGATATTAATAAAGTATAAGATACTAATATATATAATGATACTAAGTATAAGTATACTAAGATCTAATTTTAATTATGTTTATAAGTTAATTGGTGATAGTTTATGAGTTATATTATAATTTACTAAAAGTCTATCTAAATTTTATATTTCACATGAGTCATATTTTAAATTAAGATCTATTATTATGTTTATAAGTTAATTAGTGATATCTTATGAGTTATATTATAATTTACTAAAAGTCTATCTAAATTTTATATTTCACATGAGTCATATTTTAAACTAAAATCTATTATCATTACAAGTTTAATAATAATGTTGATAAATAACTTTAAAATTTTTTAATTATAACATTATTAGTATTTTATTCAATTAATAACTTTTTTATTTGTAATAACTTTCATAATTACCAAATTACAAAATATTGAATTAAATTACAAGGACATGACATGAATGCTATATATATAATTTTGTTTGATATATTTTATGAAAAAAAATTAAATTAAATTTATTAAGATATTACAATTCAATTTATGAAATTTTATTAAAATTTTACTTATGAATAAGATTATATTACTGTTAATAATATTTTATTCATTAATAATTGTGTAAAGTATTAATTACAGTTATTAATGATATATTCATGTTGTGCGCATAATAAGCATACAAGCTTCAAACCCGATGCGGGTATTGAATTCACTACCCAAACCCGTCCTAGGCTTTTGATTTGAAAACTGGTTTTGGCAATTTTGTCAGACAAACTGCGCTTAAAGCATGCTATATGCCGGATGGACCAGGTTTGATAGTTTTATAAGGTGCCAAAAAGGCTGGGCTTAATTGACAAAAATTGATTTGAGTGTTTGTACCCTAAGGTTTATCATGCGACCGGATCAGAGCTCCACCTTTGCAAAATGACCAAGAAGGTCGAGTCTTTCTCAAAATAGCAAAGGATGGGCACGAGTACCCTATTATAGTTTTTCAATATTATTAATTAATGAATTATTAATTAATCCTTAGATAATTTACAATGAATTAATTAACTAGTAGCTTTAGTCTTAAGAAGACCAAAGTGTGAGTGAAAGTTGAAATGATGACTTTGAGAACCAAGTTGGGGTTTAGCTCAACTAAAGAAGAGGAATAAAGTCGGACTTTAAGGCCTTAGAATCATTTGCAAAGGGAGAAATAGAGTCGTTGTCGCTTGAGAAGCACTCAATTAAGCAACAAGAGGTGTCTGAAATGAGGGAGAAGTGCCATATTTATAGGAATTGCCTAAGCTGGTTAGTACCAAGCCGGTACCAACCATGTCAGCACTGGTACCAGTGTTGGCTGAATATTTAGAGGCTTAATGACCATATCAGGACTAGCATCAACCATAGAGGCAAGAGTAGTTAGTGTGTCAACAAATTAATTCTTAGCACTGGGCAAGTAGTGGAATGATAGTTCTTCAAAATGCAGAGCCAACTGATCGAGGTTTTGCAAGCATAAGTGTCTGATCTAAATGCTCAGAGCTGCTTCCAATGCTACGATACATGCTTTGTTATTAGTGACCTATAAAGTCAGCTTAATACTGAAGGGCAATTGCTCCTCGTCTAGAGTTATTATTACTACACCAATGTCGTAACCCTGATAGTTGGCGGGCCCATCAAAATACATCTTCCATTGGTAAGTTTGAATTGGGAGAATGTCTTCATCAGGGAATCTGATGTTTGCTACTTTGGCATCACCAGGAGATGCGGCTGGGTGATCTGCTATCACACTACCTTTGATTGCTAGTTTTGCAATGTATCTCATATCATACGCTATAAAGAAGGTAGCCCATTTAGCCATCTTACTATCCAGAATCGGCCTCTCCATAAGGAATTTCAAGGGGCTCTGCTCAGTGATGACATGAGTGTTATAAGAGTAGAGGTAATGATGGAGTTTTAGTACAAACCCATACTAAAGCTAGGTAGAGTTGCTCAATCTTACTGTACTTCAACTCAGTCTCCAGCATGCGCTTACTCAGGTAGTAAACAACATTCTCCTTATGAGAGTTTGGTGCTTCTTGTGCTAATCTAGCTCCTATGGCTTCATCTATCACTGATAGATAGAGGAGGAGTGGTTTTCTAGGTCTCAGAGGCTAGAGAACCGGAGGTTTGAGTAGATATGTTTTGATATATTCAAAGGCTTTTTGGCATTGCTCATCCCAAGTCTTTGGGGCATCCTTTCTTAATTTTTTAAAGATTAGTCCATAGGTGTTTGCTAATCACAAGACGAATCGGCTGATGTACTGGAGGTGGCCTAAGAACCTATGAATTTCCTTTTCTATCTTAGGAGGTTGCATCTCGATGATGGCTTTAGATTTTGATGGATTGATCTCAATGCCTCTCTTGGAGACCATGTAACCTAGGAAGATACTAGATGAAGCTCCAAAGAGGCATTTGGCAGGATTAAGCTTCAGGTTGTACTGGCGAAGTCTAGAAAAGAATTGCTTGGGGGCAATGAAATGGTTTGGCCCATCCTTGGTGTGGATGATGATGTCATGAACATATACCTTTATGTCTTTATGCATCAAGTTAGGAAGATCGTGGTGGCCATTTTTTGATAAGTGGCACTAGTATTCTTTAGCCCAAATAGCATCATCTTATAACAAAAGTTACCCCATTTTGTGATGCATGAAGTCTTCGGTTTATCCGGTGGATTGACTAATATCTAGTTATACCCTACGTACAGGTCTATGACTGAAATCACACTAGACCCTACCATTCTATCAACAAGTAGGTTGATGTGAGGTAAGGGGAATCATCCTTGGGGCATGCCTTGTTCAGATCCTCATAGTCGATGCAAATTCTGATCTTGCCATCTTTCTTAGGAACCGACACTATATTGGGCAACCATATCTGATAGTCGATGACTTCAATAAAGTTATTTTCTAACAGCTTGGCTGTTGCTTCTTTAATTTAGAGAGAGATCTCTGGTTTCTACTTCGGAGTTTCTATTTCACTGGTTTAATGTGATCATACGTGGGGATCTTATGAATGGCAATGTCAGGGTTTGTATTGGTCATGTCATTAGTTGCCCAAGTGAAGCAATCTGAATATAGATTGATGAGCTCTGTTAACTCCTGTTTACAATCACATTCATGCACAATAAATATATGTTTTGGTTCATTTTCTGTACCAATATTTATTTGTTCTTTTGTTCTTTTCATTTCTTTTTCTTTTTCATTTTTTATTTTTGCAGCAATCTTATTCAAGGTAGAAAAAATGTAATAAGAAAATTGAAATTTTTTATTAGTGATAAAAGTGTCATGGTCAACATCTACATTGAGTTTAATAAAAATGTAACATCCACTATTCGGTCCTATAGGACTAGATAATAAGTGTCACATCCTATGCCAGATGACACATATGTTAATCACGATTTCAGCACTAGCTCTAGGAAATTTTGCTACAATTCCAACAACATGAGAATCAGCTTGATCGGATTTCATTTGGGCCTTGAACGAACTCTCAAAAGCCCGAAAACCCAAAAAATAAAAGGCAAGGGAATTTTGATAATTAGCTAAGATCGACGCCGACCACCATAGTGGCAATGTCGATTAGGCTAGCATCGACACCGATTAGATCGGCATCGGAACACCCTGCTGGCATTGATCTAGAGGTCACCGGTGCCGATCTGGCTAGCCTAGCCACCTGCTTTGCCTATAAACACCACACTCCCACCTCATTTCAAAACACCTCTTGTTGCTTGATCGAGCGCTTTTTAAGAATCAACGACTCTCACTCTCACTTTTATGATTCTACGACCATGAAGTCTAACTTTGCACTTCTTCCTTAGTTCAGTTTAAAGCCTAGCTTGGCTCTCAAAAGTCGATCCTTTCAAATTTCAATCACACTTTGACCTTCCTCAGGCCAAAGCTACTAGTTAATTGATTCATTATTAATTAAATTTTGCGATTAGTTAATAATTCATCATTTAACAATATTACAAGACTATAATACGGGCCCTCGCTCCTTACCTTAGCTTATATTAGAGGAAGACTCGACCTCTTTGGTCGACAAATCATCATGGAGCTCCGATCCGGCTGTGTCATAAGCACAAGGGTATAATCACTAAACTTAAACCTTTGTCAATTAAGCCCGGTCCATCCGGCACTTCATCAACTGTCTAAGCTCGGTTGATCTGACAAAACCACAAAATAAGTTTTCAAACTACAGTCTGATCCAGTTGGCACACAAGTAAGCCCTCTTTAAAAGAGGGCATCCTCAGAACCCTACCATCCTAATCGACGGTAGAACTTCATGCGCATTGATCCTTATACAAATGAGATATAAAGGCATATCTATGGATTTTAGTCTAGGTAATGGATCCTGACCAAACTGACTGGTTTAAACTTAGGGAAATGTGTTGCACGACTTAGAATCCTTGATAAATGAGGCTAGAGTCGAGCTCCTCTCCAAAGTACATACCTTTATTTCATTTGCTTACTTTTAATGCAATATATTCTAGATATTGCCATGCATTATAAGTATGTTCATGCATTGATAATCTGACATTCATGCAAAATAAGGATTTTTGACTTTTAATTAGACCCAATGTAACAGACTGTTTTTCGGTGTCATTAATAGTGATTTACTGATCTGTGAATAGTACCATCAGTCCGGGACTTGGTATTATTTCGGTCCGAAAAAATTACTACATGTGTCTAATATGTTATTTAATATTTTTGGAGCATGTTTGCATGATTTAGGTGGGTAGAAAATATTTTGTGAATATTTTTGGAGAATTGCGGCAACTAATGAATATTATTTTCTAGTGTAGTATATTAAAGAATAATTGAGGAATTATTTTTGTGGAGTTAATTTAATTAATTGGTAGAGTTAAATAATATTTAGAAGAGAATTAATTGATGAATATTTAGGGTCATTGGATGAGATTAATTAGGACTTGATCTTAGCCACTCATTTGGCAAAAATTAGGAACCAAAGTTTGACTTTGCTACTTAAAGTTACCACCACTTCATCAACACTTTATCTTTTTTCTCTCCACCATCTCCATGCCATTTTCACTCACTCTTCTTCCTCCATTTTTTTTTTCATTTTTCTACCTCCAAATTACCACTAAACAACCAAACTAAACCATAGAATAGTGAATAATCCTTAAGAACTAAGTAGTTGAAGTTGAAATTGGGGATTAAAAGCTAAGAGAATTGAAGTTGCCATTGAAAAGGTAAGTTGTGAATTTTGAGTTTTATGTTTTAATGGGTAGAATTCAAGGATTAGACATGGAATTGATGCATTAAATCATGCTCCTTTCATTTCCTATGTTAAATTTTGATTTTAATGATTATTTCTCCTACTTTGAAGAGGTTGGAGAACCCTCCACTAAAGGCAAGGGGAAGGCCAAAGAATAGAGGTTCTAAGCTTGTTTAAGCTTGAATAGGAGGTTAGTGAAATAATATTCTCATTCTCCTTTCATATTCTTAAGTTTTCAATTTTTAGGTTTTTGAATGAATTTTGGGAATTTTGTATGTTTTGGTTAAATTGATGAATTTTGATATTAGAGATGTTCTTAGGTGGGACTAGAAGTCATTTTTGGACTCTTTTATAATTTCTATTTATTTCTGACTTCTTCATGAAAGCTGTACTCTATTTCTCAACTTTCCAAAACATCCTTTTATGTTCAATTCCAATACTTGTAGCTCAACTTATGATTTAAATATCAAAACTGGTTCCGTTATGGTGTCTCACTTGTATATCCGAATTGATTGTCCCTTTTGGTCATTAAAATGGCAAGATAATATCTTATTTCCTTCATAAAAGTTGCAGTTCTACTTCTTAGCTTTCTAAATCATCCTCTTGTGTCAAATTTAAATACCTATAGCTAAATTTATGATTTTATTACCAAAACTGATTCTGTCATGGTAGCCCACTAGTATGTCAGAATTGTTGCTTATCTTTGACCCCTAAAATGATAAAATTAGGTTTTTAGCCCATCATGAAATTTGGTTTCAGATATCTTAACAAATCACTGGATATGGATTTATCGAAATTGAGTGCTCGGATAAGTAGGAATTAAATCAGGACTAGGCTGTTGGTCTGTGTTCTTAGCTTATTTTTAGTATCTTAGAAGTTGATTTGGACTGTGGTCTCTTCATGACTTTTGTAGAATTTTGTCGTAGCTTTCTAAATAATTAAATTTTACTTAATTTGGAGACCTACAACTTTAGTTATACCCTAAAAACCCAGCAAAGGTCAAGTTTATGAAAATGTTGAAAATTTCTTAATTTAAGTACTTTTATACTATATTAAGTGTGTGTATATATATATTGAATATGCCCATTTGAATTTATTAAGTATGAATAAAAAGGAGAATGTGGTAATTTTTGTAAATTGTAAGTTTATGAAATTTTGTGAGAAATATGTTAAGTTACATGATATTTTGCAAAGGATTTATGTATAATTAATAAGATTATTTATAAAAGAATGATTTTATTTTGGACTCAAGTATGTTTGATTGGAATGTGATAGGATGAGGTTTACTCCGGTATGAGCATGCTCGGCTATTAGCCTTTTGTTATGTTATGCTATGATCATATGCTACGGTTATTAGCCATTTTTCTGATAAGCGGACGCGCTTATCAACCGGTGGCGCTTTTATAGGCCAATTTTCTATTTCTGATTTCTGTGTAACCAAATCTGCTTATATTTCTTTCAAAATACCTATGAGCCCTTAACTAAAATAAGTTTTGTTCTGTTATGAAAAGGAAAGTAAATGTATATTTAATAAGCACTTTATATACATTTATGATTTTGTTAATCTACAGTTAAGTTTTCATAAGATTTATGTTTTAAGTATTTTTAGTATACTTAGAATTTGATAATCTATTTCGAAGCATTTATTGTTATGAGATATAATCGAGTATTTTATTTAGTACCATTGAGTCTTCCACTCAGTGCGTTGATTTCTGTCACGCGCAGGTAAGAGTAGTGGGTGTATGTAAAGACCCAAGGCAAAGCATCAGAGGAGAGGATCTATTTTGGATAGAACATGTATTAGGATGTATATATATATTGTGGCATGTATGGTAACAATATAGAAAATTGTAAATATTAAGTTGTAATTAATGAGATGTATATTAATGAGATTTGAGGTTGTTCATGACATTTTACTTATATGAGTATTTAAGTGAATGGTAATTAGC
>CANUEX010095082.1:0-71023 GCA_948099535.1 Jatropha multifida | reverse complement strand
AGTTTAGGGTTATAATTGAATAAATTTGGGTAATTGATAAAATTAGACACTAGATGATAAAATTGAGTTGCAAATTGAAGAGTTCATGAAAATCTGAGTGTTTTGATGTTAATTTTGCAAATTTCTGGGCAAGTTCGATTTTCCGGCCACCGTGCACGGCGGCGCAGGCGGCGGTCCGGCGAGACCTCCAAGAACGCAAAATGCTGCATTTCGTGCGCTGAACACGAATCCGAAGTCCGATTTTCAATCGGTTGAAGAAGCTCAATAAACCGTTGTGAAAGCTTGGTTGATCTGTGAAAATCAACTTCTTGCTTTTAGGTGAGTAATAATATATAATGCTTTACCAAATTCATTACTGCATAATTATCTTATGCATTGTGTTTATTATTTCTAAATTATTGCATACATAGTATATGGATGAATACTTGTGCAATGATAATTGTTGTGAACATTTGGTTTGTACATGATGATATGTGATTGCGGTGTGGGAGTTGGAATGAGGTGAATCACCTGGGTTGAGAGCAAGGACATGGTGAGAATGCCGTCAGTGGGCCATAAGCGGTGGGAGTGGCCTCCCCTCTTGTGCACTCTGGATGATGACACGTGTCATGGAAAAATATTTTTACAAAGAAAACTATTTCGCAAAAAATGTTTTATCTGGTTATGGTTTTGCCCGATTGGGGGTGGGCTCCCTGGGTGCATAAGCCACAAGACCATGGAATCACACGATGCGATATGATGGACATTAAAGCATGCTTGGGGAGAGCATGGTCCTGTTATGGTGATTTCACTGACTAACAACCACTTGATGTGCATATGGTTGCAGTTGTTTGTGGGTGACATGATTGTCATTGTGTGAATGGAGAATGTCCATTTAGAATGTCTTAAGTATTATTTGTGTGAATGTGTGGGTTTGGTATTATATGTTATTATTCACTGAGTTTTATACTCACCCCTTCCCCCCCTTATCCCTTATGTTGTTTCAGGAAATTGTGACTCAGTTGAATATATTTGGAGCATTAGTTTTCTTTCCTTTGAGGTTATTTAAAGGATTATGTAAATATATAAGATAGAATTATTTAGAATTCTTTGTAGTAATACAGTAGTAGAAAATCCGCAGTTATGTTAAGATTTATGATTGTAATAATAATGTTAAGTGTATGTAAGACTTTGTGGGAATGATTGAGTTGAATGAAGTAAGGCCTTGTGATAGTTTGAATCACTAAAAGTATAATGGGCCAACTTGTAGAATATTTTCATGTAATTATGGTGTTGAAATCAGAGATTAAACTTACTACGGGCCTCGGGGGCCTTAAGCTTACCCAGGTCCTAGTGCCGGTCCGGCCCACGGTTTTGGGTCGTGACAAGAAAGAAATGCAGATCTCATTTTTAATAGAAGGAAGAACTTTGAAGATAATCATATTGGGTTTGTAAAAAAATTATGGAGTTGAACAGTTGCTATAAATAGCACCAAGTGGAGCAATTGATCGCCTACGTTACATGAATTATGCTCTGTCAATATAATCGGATACTGCAAATTAAGATTGTGTTTTTTTATTTTTTATTTGAGTGTTTTATTATTAGACATACTTTACAAAAATATAAAAACATATTATTTTTTATTTCATATCTGTATCTTAATGAAATTTTCAATATTTAATTTCCTCTCAAAAAAGAAGTTATTAACAAAACATGTAAATTAATTATAAAACATATAATAGAAGCTATGCGGTGAATTTTATAAATCAATTTGATTTTTTCTTAAAAAAGAAAATGAAAAAAAACTAACGTATAAAAACTGTACGAATACATTAACATAGAACCAAAAAAATATTTACTGTATATATAAAATGTAATATAATTTAATCACTCATTCTAAATTAAAATTTATACTTTAATATTATAAATAAAAAATTAAACGAGTATAAAGAATGAACATATATAAGGAGCATAATTGCACCTTCAAAAAAAGAATTGCATATATAAAAATAAGGCTCTCATATTTTCTATCTCTGTTCTCTCAACTTTTCTCCGTATATACATTTTTTGTTCTCACCTGCACACAACACAAGAAAGTCGCATAGCTGTAATATTTTTAACGCTCAACGTCAAAAGTACAAAATTTTCCATGTCGTTGCTGCAGGGTCCCTCACAAGCTAAGCCAAGAAAAGTTATATAGTTGAAGTATTTTTATTAACTCAAGAATAAACGAAAATGTGAGAATTTTTTTTACTATCTAGGCATTAACTATGATTATTTTATAGTTCTCTTCAAAATTTGAAGTACCCTCAACACCCAAAGAAATTTGAAATGGACCATTCAAACGAATCATTGTAACAGCAGACAACACATCACCAATTGCAAAAGATGAGAATCCGAAATGAATTAAAGGTGATTAGATTTACTTCCATTATTATCAAATAACTAATAAAGCTTTTGTTCCAACTTAACTTTCTTTCCATCTCTAATTCTATCATTTAGTGTTTCCTTCAATCCTAACGGAGAGTCGCTTTCATTTGTTCTTTTCGTTTGCTTTTGTAGTGCATAATTTCTTTTTTTTTTTTTCCTAATAGTAATTGATGTGTTAGTTTTAGGTAGAGAGAGAGAGACACAGAGGATATTTCTTTCCTACGTGGAGATATTACTCAATTTAAATTCACTGATTTACACGCATTTAACGTAATATAAATAATTTACCCTTTCAAGTGCTACGATATAAACAGATTTTTGTTTCAAATACATGGGATTTGGAATATTATTATATCAATGCAAAAGGAGCGGAATCCATTGGTCAGTCAATAGATGGTTAGTACAAGTGCGTTGGCTACACAGCACTGTAAAATAGATGGTTAGTACAATTATATTGTCATTACATGACCCTTCGACATCAGACACAAACACGCCAAAATCGCAAGAGCAGCTCAAATTTTCCTGTCAGCAATTAATTACTTCTACAATTACCAGCTTCCAGAAGAAAGAAGCCCATCACCAACCTCCACCTCCGCCACCACTACCACCCCCACCCCCACCCCCACCCCCAGACGAACCTCTCTTTAAGCCAGAACCCCATCCAGAATTCCCAGCGTCAGTGCCACCACTTCCCCAGCCACCAGGAAAAGCTTCCTTGCCAGGTGAGTTCTGGACTTTAGCACCAGGGAAACTGCCCCAACCTGCATCGCCATCCTTGGCAGAAGAATCCCATCTGGAATTATTGTCATAACCAGAATCCTGCCTGTAATTTCCTCTGTTGTTATAAGAGCCTCGACCGTGCCCTCTCCCACCATACGGCCTTGGTAACCCGCTCTGATGACTATCTCGACTACCTCCATTTCTATAATCATTCCGACCTATAAAATCAATCAGCCAATGGTAAGTTGCAATATTTTGATAGATCAAATTAGCAGTTAATTCAGAAACCTTGTGACAGCTTGCATGAGGGGGATGGATTTAAAATTGCTTAGCAGCCTAATGAGACCTACAAATCTTGATCCATTCTGTTACCATGGATCATATCCCACCATATCATCAAACAAATTAGGCACTAATTAATACCAAGTGCTTTCAGGAACAGGAATAAAGAAAAGAAAACCACATGCAAGCACCAGCCAACCTAGTCCAAGGCCATGGAGTTTCAAATTGTACCGTGATTTCCAGAACAAAAAGGATATATTGGTTTTCATTCAACTAAACTGGAAAACTTTGAGCGTTCCTGTTTGAACTATGGATGGTTATAGTATGAAGTCTGGATTAAGGTGTTTTCAGGAACCAGAACAAAAGTGAGAGATTTCGAAAGCTATTACCTGTCCTGGAACCAGGGCCAGAAGAGCGATCTCTATCAAAAGACTGGCCTCTCCATCCACCGTCATTTGTGGAACCACCCCAGCCACTACCCATGGATGCCCCTGAAGAGCCCCCAGTCGCAGGGCTTCGCATTGGTACCATGGCAGCAACTGATCTAATGGATGGTGTTGATTCATGCACAGGATCATCAATGTGCCTCTGAAAATATGCCACAAGCCGATCAATGTCCTCAAACATCCTCTTCCGAAACTTGAATCCCTTCGGATATAGACCAACATATTCATGATGTGGATTTGTGCTCCTAATATATGTCAGAATGAATGTGCCTGGATGTTCATGAGAAATTCCGAAAGAATAAACTATTCTTGTAGGATAATCTGATTTCTCAACCCTTAGTTGCTCATCAACTTCTGCTTTGGTTCCCCTTCTGAACTTGCGATAACTTAGCATCGCCTTTAGATGAGACACCAAGGGATCAACATAACGGTCCATTACCTACATTTTAAAAGGCAGTAAACATAGATATATCAATTTAGATTTTGGGATAACTTCAAATTATCTAGGATAAAAAGGCTAAATTGCCCCAACCCTCAACTAAAAGAACTGTGGAATAACAATGACCATAATAGACACTAACCTCATCCAAATCCTCAAAAGTGTCATCCCCAATTTTCAGTGTCTTCCCAATTCGAAGTAAACTTGTAATATCCTTGTGTTCCTTTCCACCTTCAGATATGTCCTTGTGTGCATAAACTCCATCATAAACTTTAAGAGTCAGAGTTAAATATGATGGCCCACGAGAACTGGGACGAATGATACTTTCCCCAGGATCCTTGTCAGATAAGATCTGTTGACAAATTGAATTAGAAAAAACTTTAAGACTTAGCAATCAGTTGAGTTATATGCAATTAAGAAATTTTTCAATGGATTTTTATGAAACTAAAGAGTCATTAATAAAAGGAATGCGAAAAACAAACCACTTACCAAAATTCATTATGACATCATAAGCAATTCAACAATTCATAAATCAGAACCGTCTTAGACTTTCATCACATTCTTATGCAAAAAAAGTTCAACTAAAGTTACGGATTTAAGAGCACCAATCTGCTTTCTAAAATATCACCGTGTGGAAAACGCAATCTCAAAGTTCAAGTTTATACTAGTAATGGAAAAATATTTTAAAAAAAAAATGGTCCAGGAAAAGGATTCAATAACAAGCTCAAAGAGACTTGTCAACATTAGGATATTGATCCAGTCAGCTTTTGCTTCTCATTGTCAATAATCAACGGAGGACTTGAGAACTATATTAATATATATATATATATCAAACAGAAATCTCTAACTCAGGCCATCTTAGTTATATTGTGTAACTCGAAATCCATAATATCTGGTATTTCATCAGCTCATCATTTACCATGTTCTGAAAAGAGTATTAAGTTTAACTTTTCTTTTATTCAGTAAATAGGACGCAAAACTGTCTTGCACTGTGAAGTAAAATTATAGACCACCACCATAGTATAAAACATGAAGAGTAAGGAACTAAACCGCCAAGAATTTGCGCAACTAAATTTGCGCAAGGTGGTCTTTATGAAATTCTGGAATCCTAACCAGAGAAAAAAAAAATTCAAATTCAATTCAATCTACCAAAAATACAACTAAATTTAGCAAGCATGGAGTGTCAACAAGATACCTCCATTGCTTCATCAGCTGTTATATTCTGGAAGCGAGGATGAACAATCATCCTTGGCTTGAAGTGTTTCTTTGCAAGCTCCTTCTCTTTACGTGCCTTTTCTTGCTCACTTTGAAGAGTACTGCGATCTTCACGATAATATGGATCAAGATTTCGGATTTGCTGATACCTGTCATTCCTCATCTCACTGTCTCTACAAACTAGGAACACCTGATATCTATTCTTTTGAATGGATTTGATCTTGCAGGTGAGTATGTCACCTTCATGTAGCCTATCAGACAGCTCAGATATGTCTCTCCAATCATCTGCATAGTCTTCCCTTGAAAGCATCCCAGTCAGTCCAGATTCCAGTGCACATGTTGCCCTTAGACCTTGAACCCTGCGGACAGTAGCCTGAACTATTCTTCCTTCAGCGAGCGTATCCTCAGTTTCACCAGAAATCATATAGAACTCCTCATCTTGACTAGGTTCTTTATATGGTTTACGCCAGTCCTGAAAACCATGTATCAACTCCCCTTTTATATCCTTGAAAGTCTCCTTCTTATTCTCACGCTTCTTATCTTTGAGATACACATTAAGATCAATTGTTTTCAATAAACTAGGTCGGTCTCTAACATGCTCTATTGCCATTTCAAGCGCCTCATCATCATCATTTGCATCACCATTATCCATTTCATAAACATCCTTAGCCATCTCTTGTGCCAGACCATAAGATTCTGGATGTATTCTTGTATCATCTAACAAATCAATGAATTGGCTACTGCTAGCGGCCAGCCCACTACGCCGGACACGTAAAAAGCCAACTGCATTTACAAACACCTTTTTCCCAAGTCCATGGACTGTCACAAAGTCTTTTCGAGTGAAAATTGCTCCAGCCCTCACCAGAGACCTCTGCAAGGATGCTGCCTTTCTAGGCCCCAGCCCAGAAATGAATTGTAAAGGGGCAAATAACCATTCATGGCTAGTAGCCATATTAATGTCGAGGCCCACCTGATTTGTGACATCTACCATAACCTGTTCAACCATTGCATATTTCTCATCAGGAGTAAGAAAGTTCTCCAAGGGGCTGAGCTTCCAAGACAAAATCTCCCTTGCTGGTCCACAAAGGGTTGCAACCATTGCCAATGGATTCTGTAGATAACGGCCAAGAGCAGCAGCCCGCCTAACAATGCCTAATGAACATGATAAGTCCCAGTTCAGAAAAGACCATTGTGCAAGTCAATGCCACCATGGACACAATTAAAAGGCACTTTCATTCAGATGGGGCGGGGTCGGGGGACATAAAATATTTACCTGGCTGCCCAGATAGTTGGTCGGAAGAAATCCGAGAATTTTCATAAAGGCGTGTTAGAGATTCATCACCATATACAATGCTTAATTCATCCATCTCATGTCCAACATCTCTAGGATTTTCCTCCACCATCTTAAAGATAATCTGATTGAGGCGGAATAGAATAAATTAGTACAAGAAAGAATGAGCAAAACAAGAATCACCTGACAAATTATACAAATTACATGTACAAAATAAAAATAACTTCATAAGAGCCCTATAGACATAGACCATAGAGCTAAAATCTAAAGCTCTTTAAAGACCTAGAATTTCAACATAAGATGGCTCCCAAAGAAATAGTAGATCACCTATAATTGCAAACTGAATAAATCATACCAGCCAATTAGCAGAATCAACAATGCCAACAAAATCACTAGCAGTATAGCTCTATCAGGCATCACCACGTCACATGACTAAAGACAAAAATACGCTAGCCGCATTCAAGTTCTAGAAATAACAAGAAGGCATATCATCTAAAATTAATTCCTATTTTCAGGTATTTTAAGGATGAATTGAATGGTTTTGAAAGGACAAGCTAGAAGCAATGAGATTCCATTATCATCACAACTCATGGCATCTCAAAGAGCAAAATGTAGTAATCAAAGACTTGAGTTTGAATTTGTCAAGAATGAGTTTAACAATGCTCACCTCGTAAATATCATCCCTCAGCTTTACACAAGACAAGTTCACAGCTCCTAGAACAACTACATGTGGTTGGTGATCCGTCATAAACTTCAAAACAAGTTGCTGATCCCTTTTCTTCTGTTGCTGGTCATTGATGTTTTGAGATCTCGAGGAAAGAGACCCAGCATAAAGTACATCTAGCACCTCCCCTGACGAATCTAACATAACAAAAGTTGTGGCTGGCTTCCCAGGGCCCCAACAGCAGGCCATGACCCGTGGTGCAGCGTCATCATCTGGAGAAACATCAGTTTCTTTCCGTTGATATGGACTCACAGAAACTTTATTCCACAAAACCTTTCCGTATTCCCAAATCAACCAGTTTTTTGCTCTACTTGTCAATAAGGATCTTGCTTCTTTCTCCATTGAAGGTAACAAAAAACTTTGCAGTGCATCCTTCAGTATCAATGTCCTCTGCTCATTCCAGAGCTGAGCAGATTTACTAACACCATCACTGAGATAATGCTCATCAAATTCACCAATCAATTTATTCATATATTTTTCAGGAAGCTTAAACATTATTTGAAGAAGCTTCTCCTCTTCAGCCTTTTGTATTAGAAGCCATTGAGCATCCTCAAATTTGTTCATTGGCTTTTCACGTAACCACTTCACACCTGCAAATTGATGAAAAGAATCTATTGCAGCATTTCCATCCGGAGTTGGGGTTGTGGATACCACAGCATTTTCCATATACATAGCACGAACATATTTCCTAATACTTGGCTCACAACTTATCTCAACCGCAGCCTAAAAAACAAAACATAAAATAACAAAATGTAAACAACGAAAAAAAGCATCACCATGATCTGGTGAACAAGCACCATGCAGACAATCTTTTAGCTGTAGCAGATACAGACAACAAGAACATCCATTCATACCATGTGTCTAGCCCCTTTAAGAACTGCTTGGGGAGTTTCAAACATTGCACATGTAAAGTTCGATGCAATCTCCTCAGGTGTTTCCTTAGCATTTTCCCATATGTACCCCTACAATTACATGCAACAACAAGATTATTATTAAATCTCCATAAAGCGCAACAACACACTAGGAAAACTCACAATCTTTTCTAAGGACAAAGACATTCCAAGCTGCTCAGCACTGCACCCAAACTTGTTTGCAACTTCCCATAGTCCAGCCTTACTACAGACACTATAAAGTGATTTCCTCTTGGGCCTCTTATACTGCCCTTCATCAACACCCACCTCACCAGGAGGGAAATGCAAGTTAAACTTTGCATCAACATCGTCAATCTCTCTTTCCGACTCTGCAGCCTTGAGAGACTTAAGAATTGAATCAAAGAGTTGTTGATTTAAATTGAGTCTCGTCTCATCATATATCCGACGAGATTCTTCTTCAAATCGTTTATTATAGTAAGAATAGAGAGCAGTCTTTCGTTTTTGAAGAAGTAACCACTTTTTATCCAAGTCCTGAATTCCCCAAAGCACCTATACAGAAGCAAATTAGCTGTTAGATCCTGTAACTTCCCTTCGATTTCTTAACATGCAAGCTTCATATCGAAACACCCCCAGCCCTCTTTCCCTTTTAAAAAAGAGAAAGAAAAAGAGCAAGCTTTCATTGTGTAGAATGTAACAAATTGCCAGGCAATTGCAAATTCATTACCTTGTGCCACTTCAGCATAGAATTGCAGTCAGATTTGTCATGGTTCTCATCATCACCATCTTGTGGCTCAGGATCTTTCAGCAGACTTGAACACTCCTCCTTCCGATACGTAGCAATGAATGGAACCTAAAAGTACAGAATGAAACAATAACAGAATAAGATAAAAATTATACAAAAACCAAGAAGTTTGGCAATACATGAATCTTTAAGTACTTACATCTAACTTCTGCACATGGTTCAACTCCAAAAATCGGCTAATGTCGTCCCTGTTTAAAGGACCATCATCCTGCTCTTCTTCACTCAACTCAGCTCTTCTTTGGCGAAAGAAAGGTAACATACCACTAGCAAGCTGATTATATATCCAGTTGCTCTCATCCGATATACTGTCATCATCTGTTGGAGGAGGACCAGTGCTCTCCTCAGATATCTACAAAATGAAAAGCAACTGAAGCAACACAAAAACACCCAAAGGAAAAGAAAGCTAAAATAGAAGTATTTATTTCCAGAAATAGAAATGTTGGAATACCTGCATTCTTTCTGGAATATCAGTCACCCGAATTTGCTCATCTTTCTCAGTCATATATTTCTCCGAGAGAACAGTTGGTTCAAATTCTCTATCCAATCTAGTTTCCTTCCATTCACTAGATTCTAACTCTTGTTTGCGTCGCAGCAAGAAGTCATCAACATCACCAAATAGTTCCTGAGCTTCCTGTATAGCAGAAGATGTAACTCCTGGTGCCTGCCTAGATTTCTTTCTCTTGAGTTTTTTCCGTCTACATAATAAGCACTTTAATTAATACACTTCTATGTAAAACAGACCAGAACATGCAAATTGGCTTCAGAAGTCCTACCTCATTGGAGCTCCATTCTCATCAACCTCTTCATCCACAATAAAGTCTGCCATCTCATCCTCCTCCCCAATGTCTCCATCCTCTTCCTCTTCTGCCTGCTCCTCTTCAGCAATATCCTCAAGAGGTACTCCTGATATCATAACAATTACTTTTCCACAAAGTAATAATACTGACTAACAAAAGCAAGAGATATATAATGGAGTAATCAGATTTCTGTCCAGAAATATAAGCTAGATTAGTAAAGTTTAATGCTAATGTATTTCATCAATAACTTGCACATTTTGCATGTTAGTAGGGTTAGGTGACAGGTATGAGATTTAGATGGTGTTTTAGCCATCTGGATGGCACTTAGTTAATGTGCAGAGATAAGCATGGCTAGGGAGACCAAAATCTACTTCAGCAAAAAAAAAAAGCTCTAGTTGTAGCTCCATATATATTAAATTCAATGAGGAACACGGCCTAAGAGGTTCACGTTCCAGCATCTCTGTTTTTTTGCTAATGCTATATTAGTGTTATCTCAGCCCCACAATTTATTAGCATGTATCAGAGCTCCCTTGATCTTAAGGGACTGTTTTTTTTTTTAAAAAAAAAAGAAAGAGTATCAATCAGTTCCTTTTCATCCAAAACCAGAAATACTTTCAATAACATTCTCCATTTTTATTTAGTTTTTCTCAAATAATTTCATTACAAAAAACCAACAAACAGCATCTACTGCTTCTCTTCCAGCACATCCAATATTCAATGGCAATAACTATGACTTCAAATATGAACTTTTTCTTATGGCTTATGATGTATGGGAGACAACAGAGTAGGGCGAAGAATCAACACCACTTCCAGAAAATGCTAGTGCCGCACAAAAGAATCAACTAAAAATTTCCAAGCTCTCTCATGTCCTCATTCAGTAATATATGGTTCCATTTTTACAAGGATAATGGAGGCAGCAGCATAATCAGCTTGGGTATTTTTCACAGACTTTCAAGGTTTGGAAAAGGTAAAGACTGTTGAATTGATAAATTTGAGAAGAGTATGAGATGCTAAAATGAACAAATGGGAGGCTGTCAGAGTTCAAAGCTCGTTGCAGTGGTGGATCAAATGAAAATTTATGGAAGTATTGATGAGTTTGCCTAACATTGAGTCAAAAGTTGCACTAATTGAGGAACAAAAGAGAGGTAAGATTTCTGCCAATGAAGTTATTGGATCTCTACAAACTCTGTAAAAAAATTGAAACTTAAACCAAAAGGTCTGCTAAAAAGTTCTTTACAAGCAAAGGTCAATTTCAAAAAGTTATCATAAAAGAAAAGCAATAAATCAGCTGCTGGAAAAATGTCCACCTTGTGGACTTTTGAAGAAAACCAGACACGAAGAAAAAGGTTGCTGGCACAAGGGAAAGCCACAATGCCATAGATGTAAGAGATTTGGGCATATGGGAAAGACTTTTAGAGTTAAGGAAGAAAACAAAGCAAATATGGCATAAGATCAAGAAGAATATTTGTTTTGAAAAGCAAAAGGCAGCTGGTGAGAGGGCAAAAATGGTGAAATGTTCACCAAATAATCAAAACAAGAATCATAGAGAGAAGAACTCCAAGATATCCAAAATTTAGGAGATATGTACTCCTAAAAAAATTAAGAGCTGGAGAGATGTGCTCCAAGAATGCCCCAAAATGAAAAAGGACCTCAAATCTACAACAAAAATCCCAAGGAAGAGTTTGGAGTAATAAGGTTTTTGTTTAGAAATATAAGCTTAGATTAGTTAAAGTGCAATTTTAGTGCAATAGAGTTTAGTAATATTTTGTCAAAAGTTTGCAATATATACCAATAATATCTATACAAAATATAAAAAAGGTCCTATGTTCTTGATTTTTTTTTTCCTTTTTCTGCAGAGATTTAACTACTCTATTTTGCATGTTAGTCCATGGGCTTTAGATCAAGCATTTTAGTCAGCTTAGTTAAGGTGCAAATATAAGCATAATTAGGAACGACAAATTACTTGTGTAAACAAAATCCTCTAATTATACAAAATCCATGAGAAATGCAGCAAAGAGGTTCAAATTTCAGAACTTGTGCTTTTGTGTATCTGCTACGTTAGTATTATCTTTGTCCTACCATTTCTCAACAATACATACCTTCATCATCACCAAACAAGCTGCGCTTAAGTTTCTCCTCAGCCGTACGCCCACTTTTACCACTTCCATCAAACTCCTCATCAGAAAGCCCGAAGCGCTCTTCATCAGAATCTCTTTGAGCCTTTTTCAACCGCTTAAACTTTTTACTATCCTGAAACAAATTTAAAACAGAGGGAGAAGCAAATTACTAGAAGAAGGAATAAACTAAGTAGCAATATCAAAGTGAGAGAAGAAAGTCACATGTCCAAACCTTCGGTCGGTGGTGGAAAGCATTATTGTCTCGAAGGAGTTCATAATCATCTTCATCAAGGACATCCTCAGACTCTCTGGGAATGTTGAAATAAGCATCATTTAGAACCAGAATAACACACGTTTAATGTCATTTGACTTGCAATAGCTACTACCAAAAACTTTCCAAGCACACACATACAAAATAAGTAAACAAATACTTCACTTTCCTTGCTCTAAAGTCACAATTTTCCACAAATGAATAGTCTATCAAGTTACCAACCTTTTTTTCTTTTTCTTCCTTTTCTTGTGCCTTTCTTCATCACTGTCAGCCCTCTCTTCTTCTTCATCTACTTCTTCCTCTTCAACGTCATCAACTATAAAATCATCCTTTTCATATTCATCCTGTCCTTCTTCTGCACAAACAACAATAATATTGCATAGGCCAAAAGAAACAAACTGAAGAACCTCCAGTAGACAAGGGAAAAAATGAGTTCCACTACCAGAGAAGAAAAAAAAAAAGGACAATTTAACAAATAATGGCCAGTACTTCAGCGGAGCGAAGCTAAAGGATCTTTAAAAAAAAAAAACAATGGCAGTGAAACTTATCCTAGGGTAAAAAACACACAAATAAAAATCAAAAAGTCCCCAACTTCGAATGTCAGGAGTATCATAAACAGGAGACCAAAACGATTACTCTACGTACTTAAGTAACCTTCCAATCTAAAATACTTAAACCCTTGAAATTATTTTCTCTCCTATACCAATCTTACCCGTGCTGAATAAAACTCACAGACAGTCAAGTAATTTTCCATGGAAACAGACAGAAAAAAAGTCCAAAACCATAATCGTGTCAACAGTCTATCCGCCCATTAAGAATCAGCGAAATCAAAGTTCAGCGAATCGCAAAAAAAATTCCAAATTTTCTCATACCGTCCTCCTCATCTTCATCAGCGTCAATAGCATCAGCGTCAACAGGTTCTCTCTCCTCGTCTTCGAGCTCGACCTCATCTGCAAAATAAATAAGAGGAAAAAAGTAAGTGAAAATTAGACGGCATTCATTCTTAAGATGAAAAGTAAGAAATTTACGGTTATATGCATGAAACGGAGTTTCAATCGTTACCTTCTTCATCAGAGACTACGTTTTTGCCCATAGTCGATGTTGAACAGATAAATTACTTGTGTTTGTTTGAGCCTACTGTATCTTTGATTTGCCCTAAGCCTTATATGTCAGTTTACAGGGAACACCAACTCGCCATGAGTGACGACTGACAAGGTATCAAAATGGTTCAACTGGGGATTTCAAGAGGTCTATGGTTCAGGGTGTTCGAAGACAAGAGGGAGAGGGAAAGCGACGGATAGATTCGAAGTGAGGAGAGAGAATATAACAAGATTTAAACCAAAAGAAAAGTTTTAACTTGGAAAAAGGTATTCTGGAATTTGAGAGGGTGTTATCCGTTAGGGTTATTTTGATTTAGCACTTGACGGTGGTAGGGGACTGTCCGATCGACGCCTGGTTTGCTCTTTTTATAGCTATTCATGGGCTATGACGTTAATGTCCTCTTCAAGAAATTAATTTTGATTTCACAGTTTTAATGGCCTACGCAATACATTTAAAGGGAGTATTGAATTCAAAATCTAATAGATTTTAAAATTTTAATGGTATTTAATTTAAATTTTTTAAAATTAATTTAAATTTTATAATATTCAATTTCAATTTTATAAAATTTATAAAAATTTGATAGTATTCAATTATGATTTTAAAAATCTATGCAAATTTGATGGTATTCAAAAAATTGATAATTTGAAATAATTTTATAAAATTATTGATTTTAATGGATTTTAGAGTGTTATATATGAATAAAAGAGTCATTAACAAATTTATCCTTCAATTCAAAAATTTCAAAAATCTTTTAAAATTTAATAGACTTTTCATGTAATACACCATTTAATAAAACGAAAGCGAAGAATGTATTCACAAATTTTAAACTACCTACTTGTATAGATATTCATTTAAAATTTTACTATTTGTATCCATTCTAAACCTATTTAAATTAGTCAAATGAAGAGATTGTCTCGATTTAGCATCAAAAGGATGGACAGAAAGCTATCTTAAAGTACAAGCAGCTCCTCACACCACACAACCAAGTCGCCGCTAAGTTCATAAGGATATCTAGTTAAGTATTCATATTCGAACCTGTTTAAATATTTATTATCTGTCCAAAAATTCATTGAAAGTACCTCTTAAATAAGTGGGGCACACGCGAATCTTTAATTGTTCAAATTACGAACTTATTTAAAACACATTTTTTACTAATAATAGATAGAGTACTCACCACCGAACTCGTTTAATATAGAGGTTAACGGAAGCAGGATGGCCGCCAACGATCCTAGTCATTGAAAGCCTTTCACAGTTGATGACGATAAGTTTTTAACGAATAAAATAATGATTTTGGAGAAGATGATGCATTTTGCTTTTTCATCCCTCATTATTTTTGTGCTCTTCATTTGACTCTAAAAACCTTTTAATTTGTTCAATTAGGTCCTAAAATTAATTTTGATTAGATATATAAAAATTATTGTGATTCCATTAAAGTCAATCAAAATCTAGTAAAAAAGTCTCACCAATTCCATAAAACTCTATGTAGAATTCTAATGGAGTGCATAGAAATATTAGAAAATCTTTTAATTATATCAAACTCAATAATTCTTTTAAAATCTAATATAATCCTAATCCTATACACCCCTTTTAATGTGTTGGCGAGGCATATTGAATGATTAGAAGGGCAAAGAAGTAAAACAAAAAACAATTATGCAGAAAAGAAAGTGAAAAATGATATCGTTTTATTTATAGTTTTGTATTTGACAGTCTGAACGTTGAAAGAAGGGCGAGAAGAAAACCTAACTACTTGATGAGGAACACGATCGAATCGGGTCAATCTGGATGGAATTGTTCATAATTGATAACCAAGGTGTTAAGGCAGTGATAAGAGTGACATAGTTGATAAGGAGGCATCAAGAGGGCGAGAAGGAAAGGAAGCCAATAGATACAAAGCAGTTGGCTGGGGATCAAAAAAGCAACCATGTCAAGTTCTCAAGATTCATTGATCAGGTAAGCTATAAAGGTTTTTTTTTATCAATAGGTAGTTTATCGCATCAAATTATAGAATTTAGTAAGCATTGAGTAATGCATGATGTTAATTGTAATAAGGATTAATTGAATTACATAAATTTTGGGAATTTGTATGAAAAAGGGAACAAATTAGAATGAAAATTAGGTATAATATAATGATTGAAGGGTGCAGTAGTAGTTGTAGAACTAATTTATTGAAATATGATATTTGGCATGCGAATCACAATAAAGAAGTGGATTGAGGCAAAAACGTGCGCACTGTGACTGTGAAAATGTTTGAAATTGCATAAAAATGAAGAGAGCAAGTTAATTTAATATGATTGTCAAATTTAATGAGATAATTAGGAAGTTCGTTTGTACAGATATGATATTGAATATTGTGTAATTAGAAGCAAAAAAATTATGGACATATATGACAATGTAGTAAAGTTTAAAGAATTGGTATACATTAATATTTGAAGGCAAGATTATAGGTAGGATGTGAGACTGATGACTCATTCACATTAGAATAAGTTGAGCAATAGCTAACAAAGGAACATTTGATCTTAAAAGTTCTTGCTTATGAACTATGGCATAGAGGGAGGCGGTTAATGATGAAGATGCTTCTAAGAATGGATGTCCTGTTGTTTAGATAAAAAAACCCTATAGAATATGGTAAGAATGCAAAATCTGTAAGTGTGAATTGAACACAATCTAGATATATGGTTTTAAGATATACTATTGTACGATGAAGTATGTTTATTTATGTTATATAGAGCCCTAATGTATGGTGTAGGCCTATGGCTCTAAGAACACTAGTTATGGAGTTAATTAACATTCAAAAGTAATGGGTGATGTAGCTAGGTTTTGGGGAGTTGCTAAAAATGCCAAAAATGAGTATAAAGATATCGTCAAACCATGTTGGGGAGTAGAAAGTTATGTTATTGGTTGTGTGAGAAGCTAAACACAAAGAGTCTATGCCTGGAGTTGCGTAGTGGGGTATCCATACAGATATCGTCAAACCATGTTGGGTGGATTTTGGGAATCTCAGCTAGAGGAAGTGCTCGTGGTAGGGGATGAAAGAGGAAGGGGAGATTGATTGCTTCAGCACATTAGGTCAAAGTACGAAGGATGCAAAGCAATTGTTGATGCTAAGGTTATGAAAATAATAAGGAGTAGCACATCAAAGCACTAATTCCAACAGCATTTTTTATTGTATACATTGGGGGTTTTTCTTTGTCCAACCCAGTGCACCAGGTTTAGCTCTAATTTGTTGGACATTATTGCAGATATAGAAGCTGCTAAAGATTTCAATTGGGCTAAGTTTGTACTGAACTAGCTTATAAAAAGTGTCAATGCTTCCAGGATGCTTTAAGAAAGTTTGGAAAAGCAAGTGGCTTAAGAGGTTGCGTATTGTTTTTGGAGGTATTCAATGTTTTCTATTGCCATTTGATTATTTAAAATCATAAATTTAAATGTAATTAACATATGGAAAATTTATAAATTGACAGATTTTTTATCTAGACCACCTAGACATAAGAAGGCCTGTGAATTGAAATAATATTTCTAGACTTTGTGCCTAGAGAAGTGCTGATGTTGTTGATGCAATTGGTATGGATGCCCAAAAGGGTGGAGGATTTGGCTGTAGGGAGGTAGGTTTATGCAAAAGCTTAGGATTTTATATGCGTATTTTTCCCCCTTTATATTGTAGTTATTCTTAAAGAATCTAAATGTATGTGTGAATGATATTATGACAAGTTTTGTTGATTACATATGGTAAAGTGCATCCTTTTGAAGCTTTAGGGTTGGAATGGAAAAGCGTTAGAGTTAGTAGACTTACTGCACCTTTGAAGGCAAGTGTTGATGGAACAAAAAAGAGATATCGAAAGAGAAAGTGGCTAAGCCGATGCGAGAATTATGCAAAACCAAAAGAGAACACAGGAAATGAGGAGACAAATACACTATTTATTCAGTTGTAGTGTTTTGAAGTAATTGTAATAGATTCGTAAAGTGGTGAATTTGTTAGATGGAAGTTAACTGAAAATGTAATAAATGTTGTTCAAGGATAGCTGATTCATATAAGGTGTTGGACAATGATAATTCAAAAAATGGCTTAAAGTGTATACTTGTGATGGGTTTTGTGGTTTCTCCTAGTTCAAGGTATGGAGATTTTATGATTTAGCAAATTTTATTATGTCATTTAGATCGTCCAGAATTATAGTGTTTTTTTGCATGACTTGTAAATAAGTATTATTTTTTTCTTATACAACAGAGAAAAAGAAATTTTGTTGACGGAGAATTGCTACAGATCTACATTTAGAACAGAAGGACATCTCGACTATAATAATAATGATAGTTTCGAGCCAAGTAAGGGAGCAATTAGAGTAGTTTTAGATCTGATTGATTGTTTTAGACAAGCTGTAGATTGTGCTTATTACATATAATATCTGAGGGAGATATTATATATAGTACAAGGTGGTTTATGGGCGAACAATTGATATAGAAACTATATATAGTTTATATTGTCTGAGTTTGTGACAATGTGTGTATATATATATATAAAGGAGGAGGAAGGATCGAAAATAGTGAATAGTGAAGAAATTATTATTGAGAATTTTGAAATTGATAAAACATCTTTGCATAATGAATTTCATGACTCTCATAATAAAGAAAAAGGACTTTGATTTTTCAAAAATTTTTTCTAACAAAAACATCAAATCCAAGAAAAATATTATAAATATATGCGTAAAAAACGCATGAATATTCTATTTTTCAAATGGTTTGAAGAATTTGCTTTCAAAAATGATATTGAATATCCCTTTAAAACCAAGGAAAGCGATTTTCAAAATAAAATTTTTGAACAAACCTTAGAAGAAGAACAGTCTTCCCAAAACACTGAATAGTCTCCAAACACAAATGAAACAACATCTTTTCCTTCATTCATTAGTGAAACTAATAAAGAGGAAACATATGATCATGATTTTTAGGCAAGCAACAGTTATCATAAGTCATATGATCATAGTTGTCAAATAAACAACAATCATCAAGATAAAAATTGCTAAAAAGACCATTCAAATTCTCAAAAACGTTATTTCATAAATAGTCATTGTCCCAAAACTTTGAGATCCCCCTCTTCCTAATCACCTCTTTGCATATAAAAAATAATTCTCTATTTGTTGGCAAAAAATTTTGTAATCCTATTTGACATAGAGATATTTTCCTTAAAAAATATTACATTCGAATACTTTGGGAAAATGATTTGAATCAAAAAACTTATCTTGATCTTTCCCCTTCTTTAAAAATTTCTTTTTTTACTAGATTTTCTAATCCAAACCTCAAATCCTTCTTTTTCTAATGAAATTTCTAGGATATCTCAAGATTTTACTAACTTCTTAGATTTCTCTTCTCCTTTTCAAAATCTTCACAATTTCAAAAAGATTGTTGTTTCACCATTTTCAAATATCAAGAAAATAAATGTCCTCTCAAAATAACCAAAGCTTTTTCTTGATATTATTGGTGATGATTCAAAATCAAAAATCCAAAAGGAATGCATTATAAAACTCCAACAGTCTTTTAATGCAACTTCTTTGTCTAATGAAACATTTGATGCAAACAAATGTTTTAATCCTATTCTTTAGGGAATAAAGAAAGGAATCAGACTTATTAAGCGATAACTTCAACAACTAAAATAAAAACTGAAAAACAATGTTCAAGTTCTTGATTCCTTGATCAATAATGTTCAAGACTCTAAAGATAATCTTGATGAAAAACAAATGCTTTTGTTGCAAAAATCTCAAAAAATTTCAACTGATTTTGTTTGTATTTTACAACAAGTCACCTCTCGAAAGTACTTGGTTAAAGTCACATTGAATTTGCAAAGTCTATCTCAATAAAAGGTAGTTTGTTTTCAAAAGGATTTTTAAATTGATACTATTGCACTCTTTAACACTGGAGCTGATCTCAAGTGTATCAAAGCAGGGATAATACCTATAATTTTTCTCCAAAAAACTAATGAAGAGTTGAGAACAACTAATGATTCTCCTCTAAGGATTTCATTGTTAATAATGGTGTTCACATTTAAATCCTTTTCTCACTGCACAAGATATTTCTCATAGTATTATCTTAAGTACGCCATTCGTCAATAAAATTACCTCTTATAGAATTGATTTTGATACTATTCTTCCAAAGTAAATGGCTAGAAGTTAAGTTTTCCTTCTATGGTAAAACAAAAAATAAGGAACCTCAATCTTTTAGAAGCTCATTCTTTGTACATAAATCAACTTAATCTCTTTGTACAGACAAAAGAAAAAGAGCTCAATGATTTGAAACAAAATGTAAGAATTCAGGAGCAATTGCAAGGTAATTCCATGAAAATTTATGATTTCCAAAAAATTATTAAAAAAGAGATTTGCTCAGATTTACTAATAGCCTTTTGGAATAGAAAACAACACATTGTAGATCTCTTATGAAATAATTTTGGCGAATCACAAATTTCTACAAAAGCCAGGCCTGTCCAAATGAACAAGGATCTTGAAGAATATTGTAGGAAAGAAATTAATTATCTTTTGAAAAAGGGATTAATTGCTAAATCTAGATCTCCTTAGAGTTATGCTACATTTTATGTAAATAAAAATCCGAAAATTAAAAAAGGAGTTCCTAGATTAGTTATTAATTACAAACCCTTAAACAAAGCGCTCGAATGGATAAGGCATCCTATTCCTAATAAAAAGGATCTTTTGCAAAGATTTCATAATGCATAATTTTTTTCTAAATTTGATATGAGTCAGGTTTTTGGCAAATTCAAATAGATCCTAAAGATAGGTACAAAATTGCTTTCACTGTTCCATTTGGACAATACAAATCAAATGTCATGCCTTTTGGTCTAAAAAATGCTCATTCTGAGTTTTAAAAAATCATGTTGATAAAATATTTTAGTTAGATTTTCAAAGCAGAACATTAGCCAGTTTAAATGCATTGTCATAATATTTTAGTTAGATTTTCAAAGCTCAAGTTGTCTCTAAACAATCTAGTAGAGAAAAACGTTTAAGTAGCCAGATGCAAAATTCTAACCAGCCAGAATATTATAACAATTGCAATACAATGATAAAATATTTTACATCTCTTTGTCAATAGATTCATGAAGAAAATCAAAATCTCAAGAAAAAAATCAGGATTCTTTCTACCCCACTGGTAGAAGAGAAAAACAGCACCCAATTCTACTGGTTATAGAAGAAAAATTAAGTGCACCTTTAGCCCCACTAGCTAAAGAGAAAAATTTGAGGGATTCTTTCTGCCTATTAGCAAAAGGAACTCCTCCAAAAAATTTGATTGAGAAAAGCAAGAATTTTCTTTTTTAGTCAAGCTTATTTGGAAAAATTCCCTTCAAACATCAAGAACGAAATATGCAAAAAGATTAATGAAAGCTCCATGCAAAGGCAGGAATATATTCTAAATTTTCTCCAAGACTATGCTGTATATAAGATTTTCATTCCAGGATTATCTTGGACATGGGAAACCCATTACAGTGAAAAACACAGAATCTGCCCAAAGACGAATTTCTACTAGCAATTCTCTCCTTTTGTAAGAAAGAATTGTAGGTGCCATCTGACTTACAGCATTTGCAGGGTTCGTCTCGACCACTCTATTTTCAAACCAATAAAGATTGGGGATAAAGAAGTTGGTGAAATCCTAATAATACCTTACACGCTGTTGGATTATGGATATTTTCACCAACCTATTTTTATAAAATTAGATCAAGTCGATAACTTTAGAAGAAAATTGCAAACAATTGTCAAATAAAGTTTCAATTTTGGAAAATATGTCCAGGTCATGATTGATACAAAAGCCCTGAATGGATTAATGGACTTAATTATCCGACCCAACACAAAATGTTAGTAACGACAAAAAATAGATATCCTAGTCCAAAAGCAGATTACCTTCCCTAGACTTATCATAATAATTCCTTTTGAGAGCAAATATGACATTGGTGATCTAAGGTCTTTATAAGGAATTTTGATTGAGATGATTTTTATTTTGTCAGACCAATAACATTAATTGCCGAAGATCCTTACTGCAAGATCTATGGTACCAAAAAGATATAATTACCTATGGAGATACCTTTTTTTGTCTAATTCATAATTCACGGACCTAATTCAGTTATATAGAATGGAGTATGAAGAAGAATTCAAGAAAGACATTACAAGAGGTAACGATGAGAAATCTATCAGTATACTTTGGTATCAATAAAAAAAATTTTAGACAGATTTTCAAATAGCAGACTCAGAAGATAATTAAACTAGAAGACTAAAGAATATTACTAGTGCAAGAGAGCAGACATGAAGGAAAAATCCTCACCACAAATTTCCACCTCCACTCAAAAGGGGGTAGGGCCCACGTGTTCTCCATAATATCCACCTCCACTCTTAAGTGGATGAGACCCACATGTTCCCCACTTACTACACTTGCCCAAATAATAAAGACCCATGTCCAAATAGGAACCTTGTCCAAAAATTTTCCTATAAAAGGCAACTCACCCCTCTCTCCCAACCCACACATTTGATTCACCCAAGAATTACATACTCCTTTCCTCTCTCTGTACAACATTCTACTTCTCCTACACTTTTACCTCCAACGCTACCTCTCAAACATATCTCCCTACCATATCCCTTTCCTCTCATCCTTTCTTCTTATCCTTCTCCTTCTACCATATCCCTCTCTTACCTTCTCTTCGATATTATTATCATGTACTAAGTGCTTGTAATAGTAGAAGTATGTAATCATTATAAGTTGTAGTAATTAAGTAGAAGTTTTAATCATGCTTGGAAATTGTACTAAGTTCCTCAAGTAATTTATGTAAGTGTTCTTTCCCATATTTCATTTATGTTTATTTAGTTCTAACTTATTCTTCCTTTATTATTTATATTTATTTAGTTCTAACTTGTTCTTTCTTTATTATTTCTATGCATCTAGTTTATTTTTTAATTTATTATACCAGTTGTTCATGAAACTGGTCCTTGCCCAGTTTGTGTTGCTGGTTTTATTTACTTATGCTTATTTATTTATTTATTTTCTTTTACTATACCAGTTATTCATGAAATTAGTCCTTGCCCAGTTCGTGTTATTAGTTTTATTTACTTTACTGTTTATCTTTCAGTTATCTGGTCTTTTATTTTATTTTCATGTTATTTTTCAGTTATCTGATCCTTTAATTTACTATTTATCTTTCCAGTTATCTGGTCCTTTACATTTATGTTATTTATTTATTTTAATTAATTTATTTTATGTCCTCTTATTTATGTTGTTTCTTTTAATTAATTATCTCTTATTACTTTAGTTAACTTATTTTCAGTTACTTTTCTCTTCTTGCCTTTAGTTATTTCCTTTAATTAGTTATCTTCTCTATCTCTTTAATATATATATATATATATATATATATACACTTGCATTATTTGATAAAGTGGAATTGCATGAAAAAAGGAAGGGTCTTCCATTTCTGTAGTTGTATTGAATAAAATTCTGGATTGTAATTATAAATAGCTTCGTAACTACATCTGCTCTTTCAGTTCGAGTAATGTACAAAAAAGTTTAACTGACTGCTGGAGTATAACAGGATACAAAATGTCAGATTATAGTAGGATTCCAAATAAGAAGTATAAGCATCATTCTCTCTGCTTCATAATTAGTAACAACATTAATATGGCAATACATAAAATGAGATACTTTTCTTTGACAGAAGGTGCAGCTAAAGTGAAAGCAAAATCTTGTAGTATCTTTCATAAGTAAGACTATAAGGGCCTGTAGGGAAGAAAGATGACCAAGAGCACAGCTGATGCATGTGTTTGGAAAGTGAAACTCTTCAGTAAGCATTTAAATTGAAAATAATATTTGGAGTAAAAAAATTGAAATTAATTTACCACAAATGGATAGCTACCTTTATTTAAATTGAGATTAATGGCATCCAGTGAATCATTTGTTAAAATAATTTTGTCAAATACTTATTCAATCCATTGATGGTATAATTGAAAATATAAAACTAATAACTTATTGAATTCAATTAAAGTGAATATAACTACTATATTTATTCATCTGCAACCTTTGTAGTTAATGTGAAAAGCATTAGTAATTGATAACTTAACTGAACCTTATAAGTTGCTAATGTAACTGTAGCGGTTAACAGGAAGTGCAAGGCATGGAAAATAAGCGTGTTTGGCAAATAACATGATTAGTTCTTTAACTGTTGACCATAAGATATCATGAAATTACAAAAAAATGGGGATGCAAAAACTAGAAGACCAATGTTGTATTCTCACATAAAAAAATTTGTTTCATGTGATGCTAGCACATGACATACTGAAATGAATAAAAAAGACGACAAGTTTAATATTAACCCAATTTGGATGCCAGATCAAAGTGGGAGGGTTAGTTGCTTCTCAAGCACACCGTATAATACATATAATTAACAATGACAATTATAATTGATAGTTTGACATACTTTTTTGAACTATTTTGGAAGTTGCAGAATAATTGGAAATGATGCCAAGACATCGAAGTAGTTGGTTTATTTATAGCAAATGAAATCTTTGGTGAAAAAGATTTGAAGAATGTCTTGGATTTTTTGTAGGGCGAATGGGTCTCAATAGCAAATTGAGTGTAGGCCCAAAATCATTGTTGTGATGAGCCAAATATTGACTCGTTGTAGATTTCTAATTATAATTATTATTAGTTGGAATCACATGCATGTAATGCAACAATAAAAAGGGAAGTCAAAGGATGAAGAATATTAGTCATAGAAAATTACAGTGCTAATCGAACAAAGCTGGCCTTAAGGAAACTATTGTTGGCACGGTTGTAATGAAGTGTAACCTTTGAACATTAACACTTGATCTAATAAATATTATTTATTTAAAATTTACTACCAAACAACAAATGCATTTCTTAGCTATAAATTGGCTGATATGAGCATGGTTCATATGATTTGACGTTGTTTCCATATCCTATTGAGAGTGAGATATAGTACTTGACACTACTCATGGTTACTAGGTATCCACATAATTATGGTGTAATTGGTGGCAGAAATTTATATGTCAAGTTAATTTACTTAGCATGAGTTGTCTCATTAATGAGTTATTAAGAGCACACTGTTGTCGCTGTCATTGGAAGAGAAAGAATAGTTAGAAAGCTATATTGACCCCAATGGCACCATTCGGTATATGGGAAGAAGAGGAAGTTTGCAAATAACAGAAATTATTCTTCAACATCTAGTTGGTTTGCTAGTCATATTTTTATGGTCCTCACACCAAACATATTGAACACGTTGGACCACATATAATGTCTAAGGAAGCACCTTGGAGTAGATTATGTGATATGAGATATGAGTTGGAAGCATATTGTCTGTACCATGAAATTAAGGTGCCCAAGATTGTTTCAGCTATGCTTCGGAGATCAACATTTGATGAAATTGCACAGGTCAAACAACGGCTGAAGAGAGAAATTGATGTCATGTAACAACAACTTGACCAATTTCATTCGGAGCCATTATTTGAAATGGTTGCCAAAACAAATATTGACGGGTCATTGATGGCTGATTATTCTGATAACAATAGTGTGATGACTTCTAAAGTGTTTACCACACTACTTGCCTCGATGTTGCTCGATATGATAGTGACCTATACTTATTGATGCTATTTGTAGGGTCGTATTTGGTTTGTATAAAACATAAATCAATTAATAGTGTTGTCGATATTGCTAAATGTTATTATTATGTGTTTCAGCTCCTTCAATAGACTGAAATGTGAAGGATTTTTGAAGGCATTCTGTATGAATAAGGGTATTATATAAGTGTTAATTAAAGCAAAGAAATCATGCACAGTTAAATGCTATTAATAGTGTTCTGAAGTGAACTTAAACCAAGTTATTCATCAAGATACTATTATGTTATTGATTTGAAACAGTTATATAAAAATGCTAATACTGTGTTTATATTATTTAAATGATATATAATTTTTTTGGGGGATTTTATTCATCTCGTGTACTCACAAACATTTTGACCATAATATATACGTTTTCTGTTAATATAGATAAGAAACCTAAGATAAGAAATACATATCATTACAAGTTATTCCTTAATGGTTAACTCATTAAATTGTTAAGGTAGTATTAAATTACCTAAACTTACTTGATGTTAAATTGCTAGTTATGTCATTATAGCTACTTTTTAATTACTATAAATGCAAATTGTAATACAATTTTGTAATATGTTAATAAATTTCAAGTGAGATTGAAGATTAATTAACGCAAGATTTGTTGTTATATGACATATACGTACAGAATTTTAGTTTTCCATAAAAAAACTTTAAATAATGATTAAGTCCTAAATTGCAAATAAATTGAAGTTGATTGTGCCACGTGTCTTATTGTTACTATGATTTCACCGTGATATGATGGGTTGAGAAGTACCCCTTCACTTTTTTTACTCTAAAATGCCAATTGTGCCCTTTATATTAGTCGACCATGAGATAAGAATGGGTAAAAAAAATGGTAATTTTGCCATGTGTGAACCGATAGGGTTCTTTTTTTTGTTTGCTCTTCACGACATACGGAAGCTTCACACTCCATTTCCTTATTCTAGGTTAGTAATGGGGCTTCATCCACCGGTTTGAGTGTTGGCTACTAAAAGGTAGTGTTGCAATAAGGAGTGGAGCAAGGTAAATGCTAAATCTTTGTATATCTATATAACATTCGCAACTTGTTAGTTCCAGTTATTCTAGTTTTTCTTAATAAATTTGGTTATCTGAATTGAAGAAAAATCTAGAATAATGATAAATACTATATATCGAGAATGTTAATATTTATTAAATTGTAATTATAGTGATTGCAAATCAAATTGAAAGGTTAAAGGAATTAAGGAAATTTTATTAGATGCTAGAGCTTATTATCAATGATTGATAATTATTGGTATAATAAATATTGACATGAACTACCATCTAAAAATAAATATATGATTATGAAGGAAATTATATTGAAAGGGGAGTAGTTTATTATTAACAAACCGGTTGAAAAACCTATAAATCAGTGACAAACCTAAGCAAATCACTGAGTTGGACCGAATCGATTTGGATCAAGCCAAACCATCTAGAAGGTAGATATTTTCTTTATTTCTTTGTTCTTCAATCATCAACACAGCCACCTTACCACTCCATCTTCATCATCATCATCATCTTCTTCTTCTTCTTCTTCTCCATTGTTGACCTAGCAAAAGAAATGAAAACTCAAAGAATTTTCAAGTGGTTCTTAAGGAAAGGTTAGCTATCTTCACCTCCTCTTTCTTTTTCATGATTTTATTTTTGATTTCCATGAACTATCCTATGGGATGATTGCCTATTGTTGCTAACTTGGTGGAGATAATGAAATTATAAGTATTTTTGAGGTGATCAAAGGTGGTTAAGTATGAATTTGAGGTCAAGTTGCATAATCAACAAACCTGGATGGTTTTAGCCATTTGATTGATAATCTATAGTTTAAGTATTCTAATATATGTAAGGTAATTATGTTATTTAATTTTTAGAAGAGTTTTTATGCATAAATTAGTGATGAAACTAAGTTGAGAATGATTAAGAAGGTAAAGAATTGCTTGAGTTTATTAAGTTGAGCTGCCTGAAAATTCAGTCACAAAGTTTGAATTATTTAAATTAGTAAATGAACTCCAAAAATTATGAAATTCTATAGAAAACTATGTTAGGATGTTGGAAGGTCGTGGTAAAAAAGGGTAGTGAAATGGATGAAAGGAAATGAGATTATAATTAAATGACTACAGACTACTCAATGAGATTCTGCTTGAAGTTTAGCCTTTGTAATTGATCTATTTGACTAGGCAAATGAACTTTAAAATTCATGAAATTTTATCTAGGAGTAACCTAAGATGTAAGGCAGGTTTTGTAAAAATTTTAGGACAAATGGACTTAGGAAAATGGAGATAATAAGTAATGAATATAGACTACTCAGAATCAGAAAAATTGGATTTTTGGTTAGGTTCCATAAGCTTAAACTGTTGGGATTTGGCAACTTAAGTCAGTTCTTTCGGATAAGAGGAAGCAATACATGAGCCAAGATTTTTTGGCATGACTTAGGCATTGCACCTAGTTTGGGGATAATGAGTGCTTAAGTTTAATTTAAGGCTATTTGGTAAGGTGTGGTGCTCAGGTTAGGCTTGAGGCTTTCAGGTAATCTGAGATGCTCAGGTCAAGTTTGAGGCTTGGATCAGTATTTAGTAGCTCAGGTTAGGGTTTGAGGCTATAGAGAGTGGTGGAAAGTGATGATCGAGCCAAGGTTTGAAGGTTTGATCGTGCATTCCCCCCTACCCCTTAGTTTGGGTGCTTAGGTCAAGTTAAAGACTTTTTGGTGGCTCAGGTTAGAGTTTGAGGTTGTCGAGAGTAGTGGAAAGCAATGCTCGAGCCAAGGTTTGCGGGCATGACTCGGGCGTTGCCCTCATTTTGGGGATAATGAGTGCTTAGGTTTGATTTATGGCTTTCTAGTAATCTGAGGTGCTCAGGTCAAGTTTGAGGCTTGGATAGAGGAAGCAATGCACGAGTCAAAATTTAAGAGTACGACTCAAGCATTGCCCTTGATTTATGGGGTAGGGGCACTTAGATCTAATTTAAGGATTGGTAAGGTGTGTAATGCTCAGGTCTAGTTTGAGGCTTAGTAAGGTGTGTACTGCTTAGATTAGTTTGAGGCTTAGCAAGGAGGCTAAGTAAAGCGTGTAATGCTCATGTTAAGTTTAAGGCTCAAATCAGGTTCAAGGCTTAGTAAGGTGCGTAATGTTCAAGTCAGGTTTGATGCTTTATAAGGTGTGTAATACTCAGGTCAGGTTTAAGGTTTAATAATGTGTGTAATGCACAAGTCAGGTTTGAGGCTTAGTAAGGTGTGTAATGCTCAGGTCAGGTTTAAGGCTTAGTAAAGTGTGTAATGCTCAGGTCTAGTTTAAGGCTTAGTAAGTTGTGTAATGCTTAGGTCATGTTTGAAGCTTAGTAAGGTGTGGAGTGATTTTAGTTAGGTACATCTCCTCGGGTATGGATTGGTGTCTTAGGTTAACCATTGGTTGGTGTTTAGGTTGACCACTAGTTAGTGTTTAGGTTGACCACTAGGTAGTGTTTAGGTTAAGCACTAGTTGGTGTTTTACTCTTGGTCCATAACATGAAATGCTTGAATGTGTGGATGTCATGCCAAAAGCATTTCATGATGTTTGGGTGCATATAATCCTAGGGATTGGATCTAGTGTCATTACATGCTTTTGGTGGATTTTTTTAAAGGTCCCATCCACTATAGTTGGTATATACCTCGTCATTTAACCATGTTGTATTAAATGGAACAATTGGTATACTAAACCCTTCACCCTACCATAAGCAACAAAAATGCGCCAGATCAACGAGCATCTTTCTTCACCTAGGGCAGCTCTAGGGAAGATTGCCCCTAAGTGATAATAGCAACTCAATTTGCTTAATTCTAATGCAGGAAAGGATTTCGAATGATGCATTTGAATGTATGCAAGGCGATTTTTTTTAATTGGACCCAAACTGAAGATTCAAAGCCTACTCAATAATCCTCTTCTACATTTTTTAGTTTGAAAAAATATTTAAAGTCCCGAGTGGAGTCGCCAGCTGTGAGCCCCCTCTTGAGCACAATGGGAAAGATCCAAAAGATGGAGTCTAACCAGACGAGCCCATTGGCCAGTTCATCACGAAAACTGAGTGGAACTCCCTCATGGTTCCCTTTTGTTAGTCTAATTTCTAGTTTGTCAGTTTTATTGCTTGGTTTAGCGCTTTAAGTGATGTCAGATTAGCTCTTTGGAGCGCTTTGACTGTGTGGTGTGTTAGAGTCACCACCTTAATTTGTTTTTGTTTTTAGGGAAAATATAAGGTAAAAACCTCATGATTGACTCCTCTTAGTATGCTATAATGGATAAAATGTACTAGCCTGAAATCATTGGGTTTGAGGAACAGGTTTTCGGCTTCTTTTATGTATAAATCAACAGTTTGAGTCTTAATTGAGAAATCAAAATCAGTGTTTGCATTAATATTTAATTATGAATGCATGATCATACTCATACATGCATGGCAATATCAGAAATATAGTGCATTAAAAATAATAATTAAAAGGGTGTGTAATTCGGAGGGGAGATCGACTGTAGCCTCGCTTATCGAGGATTCTAAGTTGTGCAAAATATTCCCCTAAGTCCAGACTAGTCAGTTGAATTAGGGGCCTGCTACCTAGACTGAAATCCATAGGTATGCCTTCGTACCTCATTTGTATGAGGATTAGGGTGCATAAAGTTCTACCATCAATTAGGATGGCAAGTTTTGGAAGTGCTACTAAGGAGTGGGCTTATTGGTGTGCCAAGTGGATTGGGCTTAGTTGAAAACTAGTTTTATCAATTTTTTCAGGCAAACTGGGCTTAATTTGCCAGATGAACCAAGCTATAAGGCAAGGAATGTGCCGGACAGGCTGGGCTTAATTGAAAAAGTTTTGAATTTGAGTGATTATACCATCGTGCTTGTGACGCGGTCAAATTCGAGCTCCACGATTGTTGTTGATCAAAGAGGTCGAGTCTTCCTGCAATATAAGCTAAGGTAAGGAATGAGAACCCAAATTATAGTCTTATATATTGGTGCTAATTTATGAATTGTTAATTAATTCTTGAATTAATTAATAATGCATCAACTAACTAATAGCTTTGGCCTAAGGAAGGCCAAAGTGTGATTGAAAGTCGAAAGGATAGACTTTTAAGAACTAAGTCGGACTTTTACTCAACTAAGGAAAGAAAGCAAAATCGAACTTTATGGACTTAGATCGTAAAAGGGAGAGTGTGAGTTATTGGTGATTGAGAAATGCTCGATCAAGCAATAAGAGGTATTTGAAAATGAGAAGGAGTGCCATATTTATAGGCAAAGAGGGGGCTGAGCCATGACAAATCGGCCGTCCTCTTTGATATCGGTGCTGGCCTGTAACGCCTTGATTTTTAAAATTTATGAGTAATAGCTTACTGGATTGCTAATTGGTACCAAATTCGGTTTTGGTACAATTTTCAATTTGGATAAGTTATTTTCATTATTATTGAGTCTATATGGTGATTCATATATTGCATGTTATTTGTGTGATTCTCCATGCACAAATTAATTTATGAATTACGAATTGTGACGTTGTGCCTTAGGAAGCTTTGTTATGGAATTTAATGTGATACAATTCTAATTAAACCTAGATATTTGAATTGGGATTAAAAATGGGATAAAATTGAACTAAGAACATTTTTATTAGTCATTAAAATAATTAATTTGGTATTTATTCTAATTATTGTAATTTGATTTTCAAATATAATTTATTGATAACTAATAGTATTAAAGGATTATTTTTTAAAATATAGTTTTAATTATATTTATTGTTAATCTATTATGAATATTTCATTAAATGGGTTTCATTAATTAGGTGGGCTTATTGACTTTGGGCCATTTTGTGTGATTCAAAAAAATTTTTAAAAAAAATAATTTTGTGTGATTCTAAGAAGAGAGTGTTGCCCTCTTCACATACACTCAAGAGAGAAAAGAGAGAAAGGGGGAGAAGGAAGAAGCTCTTCTTCCATTCCTATGATCTCCACTATAGAGACCTACAATCAAACAACAAATTGAGAGTTAGTAATATAAGAGTAGTGATTTAAGGTTCAAGTGGGTTTTGATCATATAAATACTTCATAATCAAGAGAAGGGTGAATCTTCTAAGGTTGATAAGGGTAAAGGGAAAGCATGATTGTGAAGTTAAGTTGCTATTGTGCGATATGAGGTTTGTACTCTACAAATATATGTTTTATCCTATTTATTGATGTTGGTGTTCATAAATATTCTTTCTTCTCTCATTTATTGGTCTTGAGAATTTATGTTTTTAAGTGTAAAATTGAAAATTTTTGTATGAATTACATGAATTGATAAATTTTGATACTAAATGTGTCCTTGGGTCGGCCTTGAACCTATTTTAGGATCCTTTATGTTTTCCATTTGAATTTGAACTCTTCATGAAAGTTGTAGCCCTACTTCTTATCTTTCTAAAACATCCTCTTATACCTAATTTGGATATTCATAGCTCGATTTATGATCTAACTATCAAAACTGGTTTTGTCATGGCATCCCACTTGTATATCTAGATTGATTGCCATTTTTGCTACTAAGATGGCAAGATTTTGACTAGTGTCCTTCATGAAAGTTGTGGATTTACTTGTTATCTTTCCAACTCGTCTTCTTGTGTCTAATTTGAATGCTTTTAGCTGAAGTAACGATCTAAATACCAAAATTGGTTTGAGCATGAAATGTTGACACGCCTAGGGCGTGTAAACTTTTGATAACACGGCCAGGCCATGGACTCCCCTGACTGTCACAGTGCAACTTTGTATTTTTAACCTTCTAATAAGGCTTAAACACCATAAATTCATACCTAACGTATCTTTGATGTGGTTTCCTTTAGAATCTTGTTTAAATAAGGTTAAAATCTCATATGAACATCAAAAGAGAATCCATAAGGTATGAACCATGTTTATTTGATTTTAATTGGGAGTTATAACTTAATTATACTCATTAATATGATCTATTAGAGTCTAATACATGCATTGCATGATTACATGATGGAATGAACTTAACTAAGGTGAGGTTTGATTGGTCCTCCATATGAATGAGCTAAGATATTTTATATGCCTAATTAAATATACATGCATTGAATGATATTGCCATATTTGGGGTTGTAGTTGCACATCGATCAATAAAACTTTATGAAGGCATGATCTCTAATAAGCATGCATAGGATTTATGCAAGAATAAAGGTGTGAAAAGTTTTAATGGGTGAAGTGAAATATTTATGAGTCAATATAAGATCTTAAGTGCTAAAGAATGATACATTGTTTGATATATGATTATGCATATTGCAAATTAAACCTAACTAAGTAATTGGATGTGTAATTAGTGTATTAGAGCTTGAAATATGAAATTTGAAGTATGACTATATAACTAAATGATTAACTAAATGACTAGTAAGTTTAATAGGAATAATGAGCAACATATTTAAACGATGTCTGAATCGAATAACGGTAAGCTTTATTTTGTGATTGAAATTGACATAGCCTAAATACATATATATAGGCTGAATCTACGCATAAGTTCAAAAGAAGTGATTAGGTGACATAAGTTGATAATAATGCATGTGACACCTAGTTATAAAGTATAATTGTCTGTAAATGTGATTGATTACATGTTAAAGGCTATAAGAGTTTGGACTTGGATGATAAACTTATTAAATTGTATCAATTGAATGTCTAGATATGAATTGAGTATGGTATAATGTGGGCACCTGATTTATTTGAGAATTTGATTTTTGTAGCTTGTTTACCTAGAATTGGCTAAATAGGCTGAAGTTTCTTAAATATGGAAGTTGGATTAATTTTTTATTATACTTATTGGTCAATAATTTGAAGTGATGAAGTTTTTTGATATAATGCTTTAATTATGAGAAAAGTTCTCTATACCTTATTTTTTAAAGAGTTGAACCATGATTGATATGGAGTTGAAATCAGGCAAGTACGTGAAGTGATTATTTATTTGTTCCTTATATGATTGGATAGTAATAAACAAATGATATATTGATATTATGAATATAAATGCTAACATGCGAAATATGCTATGATTATTATGACACATGGAGACCTTTGAATTCCTTTGTGTATAATGAGGTTGAAGATGCAATCAAGTATGTCTATGAAAGCCTGTGATGCTACAATTGAACTTTTGAGGTTTTCTCTGTGATTGGACTCGAATACAAATGTAAAAGACTATAACTCAACATTTGGGTCCTTATTATGTACTTGGTTGAGTAGTTGTACCAATGTGGACATATTGATATTGATATACTGAGCATGCTATTGATTACTGGATTTGAGCTATGATCATACGATAGACATAGAGTGTCCCACTCAAGTTGCAGATGCGCACCAACATTCTATAGGCTTATGATAATATTCTATAGGCTTATGTCACAGTTCTATAGGCTTCTGCCTAATCTATTTTGTTGGCTATTAGCCATTCTGATTCTGAATTTAATATATATTATGCTTCTGTTTCTTCTAAGTTACTAATAAGGCTCATAAATAAAAAGATTAAAGAATGTGATTGATATCATATTATAATGTTATGTGTTTTGAAATATTTCTGTATTTTTATATATGTTCTAATGATATTCTAACCTGGTAATGAGATTGACAATATTCTAATTTGACAATCACACTAATAACATTCTGATTTATCATTGAGACTATCATCCATTTGTTATGGTACATATTTTGATAATATCATGAAAAATAGATATGTTATGAATTTATCTACTATGAAATATATTTTGAATTCATTATGATGTAATTTATGTCTTAATGACATTTTAATGAAGTGTACACTTGGAATATGAAGAAATATGATCATTACTACCTAAGTGTTTGTTCCTTATATTAAATTTAGATTAGATCCTTATCAGATTACTTAACTGCTTATTATATGAATAAATACATATATGAGTTTACTCTTATATATATATTGATTGAAGTGATTTTCTATAATGCAAGTAAACTTATATATAAATTGATTATGAGTGTTTGTGTGTGTGCATATATTATGATGATGTGTATGGTTCCAATGTACCATACCTGTATGTTATGTGATTACATATAATTATTGAGTACCACTGAGTTTTATACTCAGCGAGATGCTTTTAACTCGTGTAGGTGGAATTTGTTTGCTATGAATCTCGAGTACATATGTCCAGAGAGAAGATCTTTTACTTCCAAACCAGAGTGTGAGTCTATACTACAAACTCATGGCATGTGTTAGATTTGAAATAATAAGAGCATTGGTTTGATTGTGTGGGATTTGTATTTTATCTAAATGCAATTGTTTTAACTCTTAAACTCTTTAAGGATTTTTCATTTATTCCACTTGGACTAAGACTTTTATTTTGAGATTGAAACTTTTGATATCTTTGGAACCATAAAGTGACCATTTTTCCAATTTAAGACACGGTTAGTATCCTCACATCGCTACATTACTAGAGAAAGGTTATGAAGACAAGAATCAAAAGAAGGATCAAACACAGAAAAATCATCCACAAATATTTCAATGAATTTTTCAACTATGTCAAAAAATATGGACCTCATACACCTTTGAAAAGTCACAAGTGCATTACACAACCCAAAAGGCATTCTCTATAAGCAAAAGTACCATAAGGGCAAGTAAAAGTGGTATATTTTTTTTATCCTCGAGAGCTATGGGTATTTGAAAATACCTAAAATAACCATCTAAAAAGCAATAGTAAGGATAACCTACAAATCTTTCAAGCATTTGATTAATGAAAGGTAAAGGAAAGTGGTATTTACGTGTTGTTTTATTTAGGTTTCGATAATCAATCCACACACGCCAACCTATGACAGTTCTAGTAGAAATTAACTCATTATTATTAGAAATAACTGTCGTATCTCCTTTCTTAGGAACGACTTGCACAGGGCTCACCCAACTACTATCCAAGATTGGATAGATAATTTCGGCATTTAAAAGCTTTATGATTTCTACTTTGACTACTTCCTTCATGTTTGGATTTAATCTCCTTTGATGCTCAATTGTAGGTTTGTATTCTTCTTCTATCAAGATCTTATGCATGCACACACTTAGATTGATCCCCTTCAAATCTGAAATTGACCATCCTAAAGCCTTTTTATGCTTACTTAGAACCTACAACAACCTTTCCTCTTGATCAAGTGACAAGTGGGAGGAAATAATAACAGGAAAAGAAGTATTATCACCTAAGAATTCATATTTTAGATGAGACGAAAGTTGTTTCAGTTCTTGCTTTTGTAATTCACTCTCTTTCTCTCTTTTTATGCTTTGAACATTAGTGTTAATGTCACTTTTATCAATAATGTCAATTCTAAGGTAATCACTAGAGTCCATAGGAAGTTTACAAGATTTAAGAACATAAAATACAACTTCCTCTTGACCTACCCTTAAAGTAAGCTTACCTTCATGAACGTCAATCAAAGCTCTTGCAGTTGCAAGGAAAGGTTTCCTAAGGATGAGGGATCTTTCTTTATCTTCATCAATGTCAAGGATAATAAAATCAACAGGAAAGATAAACTTACCTACCTTGACGAGCACGCCTTCCACAATTCCCCTTGGGTTTTTGATTGATTGATCCGCCCTAGCATCTTAAAAACCTCATAAGATATAAGATTAATACTTGGACCTAAATTAGCTAAAGCTTTATCAAAATCAAGATTTCCAATATTACAAGGGATAGAAAAACTCCTTGGATCTTTGAACTTATGAGGCAATTTATTTTGAATGATTGCACTTCATTCCTCTGTTAACATTACCATTTCTTGATCATCAATCTTCCTTTTCTTGCTTAGGATTTCCTTCAAGAATTTCGCATAACTAGGCATTTGAGCAAGAGCTTCAACAATAAGGATATTAATTCACAGCTTTTTGAACATATTAAGAAACTTGAGGAAGCTTTTATCATCCTTTGATTGCTCGAGCCTTTGCAAAAAAGGAATAGGTGGAACATAAGGCTCTACCTCTTCTTTCTCTTCAAGATCGATGATCGGGATCTCCTTCTTTTCTTTCTTTCCTTCCTTCTTCTTGGGTGGATCCTCCAATTCTTTGCCACTCCTCAAAGTGATAGCCTATACATGTTCTTTATGGTTTTTCTCAGTATTACTAGGTAACGTACCTTAAGGTCTTAAGGCCATCATGCTTGCAAGCTATCCAAATTGGATCTCCAAGTTCCTTGTTGTAGCCTATTGGACTTTATGATTCTCTTGAGTTTCATCCATGAATTCCATGTGGGATTTAGAGAGAGAAGTAAGGAGATCATTGTGAGCCTTTTTTTTAGGAGGAAAACCTAGTGGTGCATTCAAGGTGTTGTTTGGATTCCCATAAGAAATATTAGAATGATTTCTCAACCTGTTATCATAAGAGTTAAAATATGGGTAATTCTTCCTTCCTTGATTAATCACATACTTAATTTTCTCGAAAGTTTGAGGATTTAGAATATCCAACATGCACTCCCCAATTTCGTGTTGCATGTTACACTTGTCACATGCTTGCACAATAGAATTAACAGAGTTAGTAATCAACAAATTCAACTTTCTTACCATATTTTCCACCTTAGCATTGAGCGCAATGATGACATTTATCTCATAGACTCCTACAATTCTTTTTCTTTCTAAGGTATTCTGGTAATGGCTATTGCTCATCATCTCTTCTATAAAGTCATATTCCTCATCAATCCCCTTTCTTTGAAAAGATACTCCTACAATTATTTTTCTTTCTAAGGTGTTCTGGTAATGGCTATTGCTCGTCATCTCTTCTATAAAGTCATATGCCTCATCAATCCCCTTTCTTTCAAAAGATCCTCCAGCAACTGCATCTAAAGTAATCTTTATGTTAGGAAATAATGCATTATAGAAAGTTTGTATCTGTAACCATTTGGGTAAAGCATGATGTGGGCACTTCCTCAATGGGTCCTTGAATCTCTCCCATGCTTCATACAAACTCTCTTGATCATGGTGGGAAAAATTCATTATCTCATTATGAAGCTTTATGGTCTTTGAAGATGGAAAGAATTTAGCCAAAAATTTTCGGGCTAATTCCTCCCATGTAGTAAAACTTCTTGCAGGACATGATTGCAACCAAGCATGTGCTTTATCTCTCAAGGTGAAAGGAAACAATCTCAACTTGATGACATCCTCAAAAACTCCATTTTGTTTGAAGGTATCGCAAATCTCCAAGAAATTTGTGATAAGGGCATTAGGATCCTCACTAGGTAAACCTCCATATTGAATTGAGGAAGAAAGCATTTGGATGATTATAGGTTTGATCTCAAAATTGTTAGCTTCTACCCTAGGCTTAGTGATACTTGAGGTGGTCCCATTAAGAGAACAAGTTGTGTAATCACGCAAAGTGCAAACAGGAGGTTGAGGCCTTCGATTTTGTTCAAACTGATGTTACAATATCTCATATTCCTCTTACTCCACTAAATCTTGTAATTCATCCTCTAATCTAGCCATGTTTGATTGCGTTCTTTGTTCACGCTCTAGATTCCTTCTTGCAGCATTATGCCTCCTTGCAATGTTTTGCCTTCAGCAGATCCTTTCAATTTCTGGATCAAAAACTAAAGGTTCAATGCTACGAGATCGTCTTTGCATAAATAACTGAAAAATCCCTTAGAAAAGAAAAAACTAAAATAATAAAAAATGTCTAAATTAATAATAGGATAATTATATTAATATTGGTGACGCCAATCCCCGGCAATGATGCCAAAAACTTGACAATGTTTTTTCGCAAGTATACGAAATCACAAACAAGTAATAAAGAGTGAGTAGAGTATTGTCCCACGAAAATTTTATACCAAGTATCAAAATTACATTAACCTACTATTATTTAAACGATAATAAAGCAAATAATTATAAAAAATAAAATAAAATAAAATAATGAAAAAGAATTCAAGCAAAAATATTTGTTGAAAAGAAATCAAGATTTAAAAGCTATAAGGGGATTTGACTTCACTTAATTCTATCCAATTTATTTTATTAGTTTGTTAATCAATTTTAACTATTCAAGTAGGGGAAACAACCCTAAAATCGCTAACAAGCTCTCCCAATGTATTGTTGGCTCTTTTAACCCTGTCTAATTATTTATCTCCCAATAGTGCAATCAAATATGAATTAAATCATTAAGTTTTATGGTTAGTTTAAGAATTCATAGCCTACGTTCGTTAACTTATGAAAACCTCCCATGAGTCAAACCATATAGCTTTATTACCTTTCTCTTATCAAAAACCCTTTTTCCAATAGTGATTAATGAATAAATCAATCTAGGGGGAGAAACTCTGCCTGGAAGCATTAAGTTTAATAATAAATAATATCTTGAACAAGGAAAAGCAAATCTAATATCATAAATTGGAATAGAAATTAAGCTACGTCAAATCCCTAGTATGAGAGTTCAGTTCAACATAGTAATTAAACAAAACTTAATTAAATTTGATAATAATTCCATAATCAATATGAATAATGAAAAATAAAATAAGATTAAGAGTTTAGAAATAAAAACTAGTCAATGAATAGTGTGGATGATTTCCTTGATTCTTTACATAACTTGAATGCTCAAAGTCTTAAAAGAAAGAAAAATTAAGAAAAGAGTAGAACAAAGATCTAAGATCTAAGATTCGATGATGCTGCGATTGCTTTAGTGATCTCTCTTTATATAGATTTCGTAACATGTCTTCAAATCCAAATAGGAAATAGAATCTCTAAAAAGGAAGAAATCATGTTGAGGTAGGACAATGTTTGGGCTATAAATTTTTCAATTTTGGATTCTTCTAGTTGATTGGTGGGGTTTAGACTTGATTAGCACGTCAGAGAAGCCTCTTATGCGGATTCATGCACGCGCTACGAGCTAAGGATGCCATTTTGGCCGAATATGAAATCTTGGATCTTACATGGGCATGCTACTCAACACAACTAGGGCATGTTAAAGTCTAGAATTTTATGATGGTAGAAGCACGAGTTGTGCTTAGGGGAGCATAACTTGAGATCGATGGTCTTCTATTGCACGGGCGTGCTATGCATTGAGTTCCCAAGACATTTTCCTTTTGAGTTTAGCACGAGCGTGCTATTATGCAGGTCTAGGCGTACTAGAGATTGATAGATTTTTCTTCTTCTCCGTATTTTCAACTGGTTGCCATAAGCTTCCTTCTTTGATGCAAGTTTTGGTTATTTTTCCGCTAAAAATCCTTTAATTCAAGTTAATTAAAAACATAAATAAATCGAAATAAAACTAGTCAAAGTAATTTAAAAATACTAAAATTCCTAATAAAACTAAGCTAAAAATATTATAAAAATAAGACATATCAGTCACCAACCTTGCTTTTTCTCTTCCTCTATTTTTTGTTCAAGCAAATCTCAGCAGTGCCACCATCCCTTTTTGCGATCTCAGCCTCCAATTGCCACTGACTCAAGATGCCCCTCTCCTTACTCGCAATTTCGGCGACTACTGCAACACAGGTGAGTTGCAGCTGCTCCCTCTTGGATTAGCAGTGATGTAGACATGACACTAGGCTCTTGTCAAGCTTTCTCCGGTCGCGTAGAGAGCTAATATCACGCAACAAGCACCAAAAATGGGCTCCTTAGTAAAAATCGAGCCAAATGATGTATAAAGCACTCAATTATGGGGATTGGCGATTTCAGGCACTGCAAGTGGCAGTGCTTGAGGTGATCTGGCAAGTCTCCGGTGAGACCCTTGGGAGATAGAAACACTAGCTTCTCGCATTGAATCAAATACCAAACCTCAAATTAACAATTGGTATATTTAAAACTCAATGGTTTAATTTCAATGTAGATTGTGAAATTTAGAAGCTTTGGTTATTGAATTAAATTAGTTTGATTAAATGATAAGTGAAGTTGTATAAGATTAGTGGTATAATTAAATTTCAGATAATTCATAGAAATTAACACATTATGAAATTATTGATTAAAAGTAACAAGAATTTGTAAAGAGTATAAATTGAAATTAAGACAGTCAAGTTATTAATGAGTTAAATAAAATAAAATAAATATCGATATTGATAATTTGTGAAAATATTGAGAATGGTAGATGGGAATTGGTTGAGTTCGCTCGATGGATGGACTGTGTATTGTAATTTATAAAAAAAGAAAAAAATTCAGACAGTCTAATTTATAAAGGAGATGTTGTAGAATTTTTGACAAAAAAAAAGATTTATTCTAAAAGTAAAAATGTATTATATTAAATAACAATTGTGAGGTTAATAAAGAAATAAATTAGCTAATCAAGTATAAATTTATTTATATTATATTTGATTGTTTTGACAAAGTATTTGAAAATGAAATTTTAAGTGATTTTGAAAACAAGTTAAGTAAGGAAATTTAAGAAATGTTATTACAAAACCATATTATATTTATTTGGTAAAATAATTTAGTGTATGAAAATATATACAAATGAATTTATAAAATGATATAAAAACTTATTTTAAGTGGAATCATAAGGATAATTATTAAATTAGTTTGAAAAGTAAAATATGATTTCTAAGGGAAAAATCAATTTTAATTAAATGATTTTAATAAGCAAGCTGAGTGATGGATTTAATGAACAGATTTAAGCAAATCTATGGATTTCATATAGTTATTAAGGTAAATAAATAAATAAATATATTTTGTATTTACTATAAGTAGAAAATTAAATATTTGCACTAATGGAAAATTAAAAGAGATATTTAATTTTATTTGAGAAGTAAGATATGATTTTTAATAAAGAAATTCAAATTTAGTCAAAAGATTTTAATAAATGTATCTGAATTCTTATTTAAAATAAATTATGGATTCCAAAATAGCAAATAAATTAAAAAGAATTTAAATTAATTAATTTTACTTATGAATATAAAAAATAATTATCAATAAATGATTGAAAATACAATGTGAATTTGATATTAGGTTAGAGAATTCCAATAAATTGTTGTGAAAGCTTTATTAATCATAAAAGATCAATTTCTTACTTCCAAGTGAGTAATAATATATAATACTTTACCAAATTCATGATTACATGATTTACTTTCAACCTTGTGTCTATTATTTTTGAATTCTTGCATATACAATATATGGATGAATGAATGTGCATTGATAAATGTTGCGAATGGTTGTTGGTGCATAATGATATGTGGTTGCTATATGGGAGTTGGGATGATATGAATCATCTCGGTTGAGAGCACGGGCATGGTGAGAATGCCGACAGTGACCTATAAGCGGTGGGAGTGGCACCTGTCCTTATGTACTCCGAATTAAAATATTTATCATGGAAAAATGTTTTATGAGAAAAATTGTATTTGAATCTGTTTTTCCTAAACGGGGTGGACTCCTTGGGTACACAAGTCATAGGACTATATGTGGATATTAAAGCATGCTTGGGAGTGAGTATGGTCCTTTTAAGGTGATTTCACTTATTAATGACAATTTGATGTGCATATGGTCGTTGTTGTTTTGTGGATGTTATATTTGACATTACATGAATAGAGAATGATCAATTAGAATAGTTTAAGTACCATTCATGTGACTGCATGGGTTCAGAATTATATGTTATTATTCACTGAGTTTTATACTCACCCTGCTCCCTTTTAATTTTTTTTAGGAGATTATGAATTATTTATAAATCACTTGAAGCTCTAGTCATCCTACTTTTTAGGGTTGGATAAAGAAATGTCTAAATATTTAATATAGAATAATGTCTAATTAGGATCCTTTAATAATTGTATGGTAATAGAAAATCCATAGTTATAATAGGCATTTTATGAATATAATAGCCATATTAAATATTATTTGAAAAATTGATTTATGTAAATGGAATATGGTCTTGTGATAGTTAAAATCATTAATATTATAATGGACCATGTGGTTAAATGTTTTATTAGACTTATTCAATTGTAAGTAGTGTTCACGCTCATCATGGGGCTCAGTAGCCTTTAAGCCTATCCAGGCCCTGGTACTAGTCCGACCCATGAAAACTGATTGTGACAAATAGAGAGAGTAATCATTCCATCCAAAAATCTTCCAGGAGCCAATGTCATAAACTCATTCCTATTCAGGAATGTAGTTGTAGTTGAAACAATAATATGACTACAAGAAATACATATATTTTATTGTTAATACAAAATAATAATGCAAAAAGAAAACAAATATTACTGGATTTAAATTTTTAGCTAACCTGCTTTCCAAAGTTGTGTTAAATACATATTGAATTAAAGCCAGATCTTTCATACTAATTGCCCATGAAAGGACTAGCCTGAAATTTTTCTCTGTATATTACTTTCAACACGGTGGAACAATGGTGGCTCAACGGATTTTTGATCATTTTTTTTTTGTTCGAACGAGTTTATTATCCTTCAAGTCAAAAGTTTTTTAATCTATTTTTCTTTTCCATTTTACCATTACATATAACCTAGTCAATTACCACATCATGTGCCATAAAACTAAATAACAGAATATTGATAATAATTTATTTGGTAAGAACTAAATAAAATATAAAATCCAACTAAAATAACAATAATAATAACGAGCATATATTTACTTACATCATTTTCAACAGATGAATGTGCTCCCTCAACTCTTTGTGCTCACAAGTCATCTATTAATTCATTGTTGATATTTGACATATCAACCATTGAAGTCACTCGTATTTGATCAATTCTATCTTCTAAAAGGGATAATTTTGACAACAAAATGTTTTGATCACACTCACCCTTTGTCTGAGTTTCAATAACTGCTTTATTTGTTCTCGGTTCAGACATTTCATAATAAGTAGTTGACACGGTTGACTCAATGCCAGATTGCAATAAACTAATTTTTTTGAATTACAACATCTAATTGATGTCAACTTTTGTTCTATGGACATGACATTCAACTCTAATGTTTTGCATTTACGTGTAAGTTTGTTAACTTATTTAGATGTAGCCTACAGTATAAATAATAAGAAGATAAATAAAAATTATAATTCTTTATTAAAATTTTAAATACTTATTTGGATGATTAAATTGGATCTTAAATTAAAAGTAAATATCTTATTTTTTTATAACCTATAGAATAAATGACCAGTAATTTATTTATCTTTAAATATAACTATTTTTATATTTAACTACTTTAAATTTAATGGTTAAAACACATTTTATATTAATAAAGAAACTTTTAAACTTTGTACCGTAGTCTGATCCATATTTTTAATATATTTTCTTTCCTGTGTGGATCTATATGGCTTCATCAATAAAGGTATAGTTGCTATCCAAGCTTTATTGCACTAATTTAAGAGAGCAAATCATAAGAATATTTCTTAATTTTTTAAAAAATTCATTTCATAGCATGTTATGCAAAAATAAAGAAAAGAGAATTTTATTTTATTATAAAATTTGAGATATGCCTCCCAAAAAAGTAAATTCCAACCATATAAGTTTGATACTTATAATTTTTAAGAAAACAAATATCCAACTAACAATCCTACAATAATAAATTTCTTAACGGTAGATCCAAATAGATTGAAATATGATTATTATTAATTTTATTTTCCAAAATATTAAATTTTAATTTTGTGAAGATAACACTAGTTGACCCAAATTCACTTAATTTAGCAACATATGATGCAACAAGCTGTCGGACATTTTTTGTATATTTAAAATTAGGTTTAACCACCAAAAAAGTCCAAGCTTATGAGTTTTTTTTTAATATTTGGTAAATACTTTTAATTTTGTCAATCAATACTCTCTATTTATTTTTCTTTGTTAATTCCAGCCTCCATCTAAAGTTTGTTAATGTTTGCCTATTTGTTCGTTAATATGGTCCAATTTTTTTATACCACGTCCACGTAGATATGTCACGTAAAAAAATTAACTTTAACAAAAGACTTAATCACAAAAAAAACATAATATGAGTTTTTTTTTAAAATTTAGCCAATACTTTTGATTTTATCAATCAATACCCTATAGTTATTTTTCTTTGTCAATTGTGGATTCTGTCTAGAGTCTGTTAATATTTGCTGATGTGTCCATTAATTGGATTTAATTTTTTTTCAGATCTTGCTTACGTAGACACGCCACATAAAAAAGTTAATTTGAACATAAAAATACATTAAATGACATTGTTTTAATTGGACTTATCTTCAGTATTTTGATTTTGTCTTTTTATCATTAACTTTAAAGTAAACTAAGGCATCAGCTTTTTTGTATATGACCCTATATTTTGGCAGATGAAAACTTATCTGTTGGATTTACATGTCATATAAAAATATCTAATATCTATTTATCCTAAAAAAATAGCAAGCAAAATATCAAAATAAGTATAAGGTATCTAAATAGAAGTCACAATTGACAAAGAGAAATAAATACAGAATATTGATTGACAAAATTAAAAGTATTGGCCAAATTTAAAAAAAAAACTCATAAGTTCATTTTTTTTTTGTGATTAAACCTTTTATATTCAAGTTAGCTTTCTTACGTGGTATTTCCACGTGAACGTGATCTGAAAAAAAATTGGACCCCATAAACAGACAAATCAGCAAATATTAACAGACTCTAGATGGAAGCTATAATTGACAAAAAAAATAAGTACAGGATATTGATTGACATATATTTTTAGTATCACAAATGCAATTTGTTGGTACACAAATATAATGAGAAAGTACAATATATAATAAATTGTCTAATTATATACCTTTTTATTCTTAAGCACCCCATCAATTTTTGCATATTCCATCTTTTGCTTGTATGAAAATGCATAACATTTAGCAACTGTTTTTATAAAACACTAAATGAATAAAATGTTAAATTTAATTTATGACAACTTAACAATAGAAACACAACAAACATGTTGATTTAAATAACAAAAATGAAATACCTCATTTTTGGATTTAGGGTCATTCTTTCGTTGTTCTCGCAATTGTGATTCTAGTCGTCTTAAGAAGAAATGAGAAATAAGAAATTAACATAACAAAATACTAAAATTATAATAATTCTAAACATTCACTTAGATGTAATTATTGTAAGCATTGCGGAGATTTGACTTTTTTGAATTTGTTGTCTGCTCACTATTAATGTTCTCAGACATCTTATCAATCACACAATATTCTAAATAATGTTTTAAAGCTTTATGAACCAAAATGTACTTATTTAATAAATCGGGTTAAATTATTTGACTATTATATCTCTCCAAAATCAAAACAAATCACACGATAATCAAGTTTTAAAAAATCAAATTTAAACATGAGATAGTGTCAAATTACTAAGATTTGATAAGATCTAACCCAATCAAATTTGAACATGAGATAGTGTCAAACTATCAAGATTCGATAAGAACTTATTCAAATAACTTTCAACAAACTAATTTGACTACAATTAACAAGCATTGAAAATATTACATGCAATCTTTAAAAATAGATGCTTTAAAAATCAAAATTATCTCATTAATTGTTAAATGCCTCTTTGTACCATATGTTTATGTGTCAAATACTGATCAATGCAATTAATCCAAAAAAAGGATAAAACAATGCATGTGAGTTTCGTTTATTCTTTTATTTTTTTCGTATATTCAACCAACTATAAACTTCCAAATGTAATAAAAATAATCTAAATTTCGCTATTGGCAAAAATCTATCAATAGGAAAAAAAATACAATTGCTTAAAACTCCAATAAAAAAGGTATCTATGAAACTAGCAAAAGATATTGATATTTCTTGATGTGAAACTAAAAATGTTGCCCTTACCTGGTACTAAATAAGGTCTTTTATGTTCTAAACGTCCAATATTTTAGTTAAGCATACACCATCTCATAGTGGCTATTTAAAAATCATAAAATTATTAGAATATCAATATAATTATACTTGTTCGTAGGGTCTGTAATTTTATTTGACCCGGCAGGTACGCGACCGACGTAGACCAAATTTAGTAGGTTTAGATAGTGAATAAATGAGATTTGAGTGGTTTGGATACAAAGAATCAAGTACCCATAGCCCTTTACCCATTCAATAAATATTTAAAAAACCATTTAAAATAATTATTTTTGTAAATAAAAAGTATGTATATACTCCTTTTATTATAACTAATGCTATAATTATATTTAACATTTATGTTATATTTTTTATTAAGTCAAAATAATAATTTCATAAATTTTAGTATTTTTTTATTATTTGGGCAAAATGATGTTCAACTAATAGTACATTTTGAAATTTTTAAAAAAGAAGACTCACAGCTTCAAAATCAGGTGGAATAATTTTAAGCATATAACTTTAATCATACACAATTTTGATTGGATATCATTGCTAAGTAGAAACGATGATGGAAGCAAAAATCTCTACTTAGAAATGCATGATTCCAAGAGATTTTGAGGCTAATGAGGAGTATGATGATTGATACTTACCCTCAAGAAGATAATTGGATAGTAATGTAAGCAAAAATGTGTGAAATATACTAACCGATGCCTATACGAAAGAAAGAAAAAAAATTCACATACAACAAACTAACAAAGGAAAGAAACAGTAACCATATAGGTGTACAATTAAGAACAAATTAACTATATATTTTATGCAAAAACAATCTATTGGTGCTTTTTTAAGAAAAGAGTAATAATCCGTTCGCTGACAATTTAGTTTGTGAAATGTGGGCTTGCTGATGTACACCATTTGAAAAATAAAGTGCACTCGATCTGACTTCTAGCCTATGAATTTGATTCCATAGTACACCTATTTCACTAGTTGTGCGATTAAAATAAAATTGATAAAAAAAATAATTAAAGAGAGTTCAATCGCTTGAAAAGTAAATAGAATTTTGATTGCCAATTGAAACAAAAGCTTGTAATCACAGGAAAAGTAAATAGAATGTGCTTATAAAAATGAAAAGAAGGCTTTGAAAATTAAATTGTTTGACTTGTTGAAGAGGTTTGATTTGATTGTTGAATTCGTTAGAGAATTTGGTTGGGCTTTGTTGGTTCATTCTTGTTGCTTTTATAGGTTCTACAGGTAGTTACCAAAAGAGTCCACTAACACACGTTCCCATTAGTTCCTTTAGTGTCCCACCTCATATGTGAACAACCACTTTGGGACGTGCTTGCACAACTATAGATCATGTCTTTTATTTTTTTCTTTTATTTAATTAATTAATTAATCAATTTATAATTCAAAATAATATTAATTAGGTCCTAATAAAATTAAATATCTAAGCCCAAACCCAATATATAAAGCCAAAAATTAAAAATTCACAAAATAGATTCAACAATTGCCTCCTATATTAAGTTGGCAAAGCATGCCAAGCTTAATATGTGAGCCCATCTTTGCAAATCTAAACCCATTATAAATTAAACTCTAAAAACAAAATATAACACCACACTCCAAAAAGAGGACTTTAAACCTAATTGCCATTCACCTTTTTCTCTTAGCATTTGTGTTGTTGTGCCGTCATCAACTCGCTTCTCCTTCTTCTTCTTTTCTTATTCCTTTCAAACTTGGTACAAGATGAATCTCTGCACCATTCATGATCCAAACAGGTAACTCTTCATCACTCAACCATGTGACATCACATTCGCACAAAATATGGAATAGCAACAAGTCAACATCATAAAGAATCTTATGACTTATTTGAAAATCCAAGGCCATTTAGGCTTGAGAATCACAGGACTATGAATTCTCTTTTTGTATTTTTCCTTTCCTTTTATTTTATTTATTTATATACTTTTTCCTTCAGGGATTTCTCTAGAATCAAGACTATGGCCTCTAATGAAAACCCCTTGCCTAATTCTATCCCTACAGTCAAGTTAGAGGCATCAGTTCCTTCAACACCAATTCTGCTGGTAATTATTTTTCCAAAATTTAGCACTAGTGAGAATATTTTTTCCACTTTAGCTCAAGACAAGGAACTAGTTTCTCTATGGTGAAAATTTTGAATTTTGCCAATTGTGTACCGGATTCGATTTAAGGAGTATGTTTGTTGATGCTATGAGACTGGTAGGAGTGGGAAATCAGTTTTTGGATCTCCATGATATAGAGGAAACTCTGTCAAAATTTTCTTAGAAAAGAACTGACTTTAAGCTCCTTGTAATATGTTCCACTGCAGCATTTGCTAATAACTCAGGCGACGCTCTTACTAATGCACCAGCTCCTCAGGTAAACTCCTCTGATGATCCTCGCATAACACGCATTATGCACTTTTTCCCTTTATCTTCTAATTCTTTTGCTTTACTCATAGGAACATCATCCCTGCTCTCTTGATAAGACTATTCAGGCATTTACAAAAGTCCTCCACCATCTCCCTTGCCATTGAACAGGAACATTGAATTGATTCTATCTCATCCTACTCTCCCTCCTCTATTAGCATATAAGATCAAGTCTTGGCCTCGACATACAACCTTATAGAATGAATGGATAGACCTTCTCAAACTAGTGTACAAATCCCTTTAGGAAGATCTGGGGATCTACTCCTTTATCCAACTATGTAGGCTTCTACAATCAGGCCCTCCTTTGTGCACTAGCATCCTTTGCAATGCCTTAAGATTTTGGTTTGATTATTGCAACTCTTTTATTTTCCCCATGGGTCTAATTTCCATTAATCTTCTAGACATTTATGCTTTGACTGGCTTACCCATTATTAGAGACGATGCACCAAGCCTAGTCCCTCCTCTGTCTAACTCAGTCTCATACACCTGGACATTCGACTCCTATTCCTTAGTTATCAAGTTTGACCAAGGTACCAGTTCATCTAATCATCTGCGGTTCCTATGGATTTTTACTGTACAAATTTATCTTCTTCCCCGCTTTTGATCATCCCACTAATGAGTATTTCCCCTTGGCTCATGAACCAGCTTGGACCTTATACCATGGGAACCGTGCTTTTAGGTTCTGTCTTCCATGACTTGTGTAAATTAATTATTGATAAAAAAATTGAATGGTAGCCTGTGGATAGTACAACTTTAGCTTTTCAGTTATTTCCCTGATTTGAGAAATTTCCCTTTTTCGCTAGTTGATGGGATGTTTGGTCGTAGAGTATCTAACTTTATTTGTAATTGACCCGAGGAAGCCATTGAGTACTTTATGAAGCTCAAAGATCTGAACCGCATCAAGTTTATTTCATTTGATGATGTTAATGAGTTAGCAACGACTAGTCTCCCATTACAGTTGAGCAACAAGCAGCCTACTACTATACAAATGCATTAAGACACTAGGCTGTTTTTGCTTTTGAGTGGTATCTACATTTGAATGTATCTTTCGATGTGAGTTTTGCTGGTGCTACTACTTTTGAGGCTTATATCCCCTGCCTATGGTGTAGACAATTTGGATTGATATAGAGTATCCCTGAGCTGGCACTATTCATGGCATCTACCTCCACTTACAGAAGATGTTAGACACAATCTTGTATAGTGACATGTCACTACAAGAAAATCGCTAAATAAAAACAGAAATTTCCGTTTCTAAAATAGAAAAATCCTTTTCTAAAATTGTATAGAAATGAACGAACAACGGATTATGACCGTGACAACTTGGACGAACAACGGATTATGTTCATGACAACTTGGCCATTTCTAAATTAGTTTAGAAATGGAAATAACTATCCGTTTCTAACATAGCAATGGATTTTTTTGTTGCTAGTGTCCTGTAATTTCATTTCTAAATTATGACCTTTGGCAATAATTTCGCGTTAGAATGGATTTTTGCATTGTTAGTGTCCTATAATTCCGTTTCTAAATTATGAGCAAAAATTTCATTTCCGATCCATTCTCATTTCGTCTCTAAATTTGTTTCTAAATACGTTTTTAATCCATAGCTAATTCATTTCTATTTACATTTCTAATTATTTCCATCCATTTCTAAAACCCATTTTTAACATCTAAGAAAAAATACAATAAAAATTTACCCATTGCTAAATCCGCTTCCATTTCCATTGTTAAACTATCTTTCATTTGCTAAATCCGTCTCTAAGCCTGTAGCTAACAAATAAATCCATCCCATTTTCATTTCTTTTTTGCCCATTGAAAACATTTCATAATTTTGAATATTTTAATCCTGCCCTGTTCTAATTTGTACATTTTTTAATTAAATTAATTTAACATCAAATGGAGAAAGTCAACATAAAATTAAAATAATTTAAAATATATATAAACTATCAAGACAATAGAAATTCTCTTACAAATATAAACTGTAAGGCTAATGAGTACTAATAAACTTATATATGTTAATACAAATCAACTAAAGTCTACTTTGATAGTACTATCACCATGAGCATCAATGTGAGTATCTGTGAGAGCTGAGAAAACAAGCCATGCTGAGATAAAATTCCATGTGAAAATGATTGCTGAGATTGAAGCTGTAATGTTTGTAGTCCAGTCGGCATAGTGCTCAGTCTCCTTTATAACCTTATTAAAGCAAGCATAAATGACAAAGAAGAACAATATATCCAAACAATAAAAGCTATTTTCTGTGCACAAATTTCATATATTATTGGGTTTTAGAAACCAAGTTTCGAAATTCAAAATGCATATCGCTGCCTATTTTTATTTTTGATTAAATGAAAAAGACCATAAAATATATTAATATATTAAGAAATTTCTTACCTTACTATCACTAAATAGATGCAAATGGCAGAATTTTAAATTAAAGGGCAGAGAAATCAATGACTAAATTAAAGAAGAAAAATGGATCAATTTATGTACCCATTAGACTTAATTAATCTATCCAAAAAAAAAAAATTAGAAGATGAAAAGTGTTATATAGGGTAAACTAGTACTGCCTTTTCCAGGTAAGCGTGCTCCAAAACCAAAAATATACAAAAGGGTGCCCAAAAATGAAAATGGTTTAGAGTGCTATGATTCTAACTTGTTGCTTCTTCTCTGCTTACATTTACTTATAAAGCTTAATTAGTGTTTACATTCTTTTTTATGAGAGTTAGAGGTTATATATATTAAATTTGAGAATGAAAAGAAAGGCAAAGGAAGATAAAAAGAATAGACCTCTGATAAAAAGAATATACTCAAAATCAGCATAACTATCACATGAATTGGTAATCTTCAAAGTGTTTTTGAAGCTAAAAGTGACAACTGCCAAAACAAAAACAACATTAGAAGAATGACACCTACAGAGTCCATACTGAGCTAATTCCCTTTATTAATACTGAAAAGAAGTATAATATTTTAAATACACAAAGAAAAAACCATTTTTCTTTAAAACATAATGTGTAATAAATATAATGAATATGCAAATGATTAGTCTTTATTAATCTTTTCCAATAGTGCACCATTTTTATAGTTGACGCCAACAGGAAAAAAAAAACAAAGAGAAAGGAAAAAAGTAACAGAAATTATAAGCATTATAACACTTACTAAAACAAATTAAAACACTTATTATGTTCACTGCGGGGCTTGTTGTTGCCATTGTTTAGGCTCTCACAGCCCTAGTTCTTCATTAGACATTTGGACTAGTAACATTCACATGCAAATGATTCAAGTATGTCTGAGCATCAGATTTTGAATATTTAAAATATTTTTAGTAAAAGTATATATAATATACATGAATATTTCAACCATCCTGCAACTGGAAAGAAACAAGCAAACACAACAATTAATTCTATTAAAATATTATAAATCTATATTAAAGTTCCAATTTTCCCGTGACTTTGTAAATTCAATTCATGAAATTTAAGAATTTACTAATGAGTTTTATAAGTAAATATGCATATCAAACCAGACAGAGATAAACAATATCCTGTAATCAAATCACATCCCTTACTATTCATTTCCTTCAAAGCTAGAGGCTGGAAACTGCACGAACTCATACTCTTCTGATTTCCCACTCAAACGATTGTATATAATCTTTACTAAATCAAATATAAAATTTACATTAGTTAGCTTTATTAAAAGAAATTTCTAACAAAGAAAAAGAAAGTCAAAAGCACTTTGAATTCGCTGTATAAATTATCTTCGATTATTTGTCCATGTTTCTCGAAAGCATTTTTTAATACAGTTTCAGTGGTATCATAAGAAAGCCCTGCAATTAAAGGTACACAAGAAGATTCAAAGCAAATATGATCACCAAACACTAAACAAGAACTCCAAATAGAATCTAACACAAAAATAATTGAAATAAAGCTGAAGAGAAGATTAAAACCAAATATAGATCTAATAAAAAGCTTACAAACTAAAATCAAGCAAAAAGACAAAAAAAAACCATAGATCTACAAAACAGTACTTGCATATTACGGGTAATAAGGTCCCGGAATCACGAAGCTACCTGACTTTCTCATAAGCGACGGAGATGGTGATGGAGAGAGTTCAACGATAAGTCTAGAGGCAGAGAAGGCTTTTGCTTAGAACGTAGCGTCGACGAAGCTAGGGGTTAGGGATTGAACAATGACCGAGAGAGCACAAAGATAGATCACGGGGACAAAACTATCTAACCATGAGCTGGAGTATCAAATCGATGGTCTCCAGAAAGAGAATTGTCTTCTTCATTCTGGAGAAGTGATTAATGTTGACGGAAAGCGATGAAAGAACCATGGCCATTAAAAGAAGCGAAATTAATTACGTAGTCTCTGAGGTATGTCAAAATTATCTAAGTAGTCTCCTGGACAAATATATATCTCATTCTCCATATTTGCTTTCGTCATAATAAGTGATCCTTCCATCTATTTTGCAGTGATTTCTCCGTTAACTCTTGGGGAAAGGACGAAAACACCACTTAGCATAATGGAGCGTCATTCTCGTTTGAAGTTGAGGGAGATTGAAACGTCCCTTTCGTTTTGATAGACATTCCACCTAACCACCCCATTGCACTCCCAATCTCGCCATTGAAGGTTTTTAGGAATTTTTCTCTATTTTCTTGAAGCATTGAATGATTTCCTGACTTTTCAGATCGCATAACAAAGGTAAGAGCATGTAAAATTGTTAACTTTATGTGTGTGTCGTGCTCTGTTTCATTGACAAGTGATTTTCTTTTGGTTTTTTTGATTGATTGAAGCGAGTTTATTGGAAAATTAGTGATTTTGCACCCTATAAGTTTAATATTGAAGTTGAGTTGTAGAAGAAAGAAGAATATGTAAGGTTTTGCAAATGGAAAGCTTGGTGCTCTATTTATTTACATGTTCTTCTTTTCTTTCTTTTTTTGTGTATAAACCTCATTTACATTATTTTTTTTTGCATTATAGTTTGAAAATTATGGATCTAGGGTTATTTGATATGCATTGCACTTGTGGTCTGACTGTGTGTCATTTTTTATGTAAGCACATGATATGACATTACCTGAGTGGTATACAATTGAGGTCATATATGGAGAAGAAGAGGGGTTCATTTACAATGTTAACGTTGAGAAGCTTTGTTATCTGAAACTTATAGGTTGTGTATGCAAGTTATTTAGGTTAGGAACAGTTGCATTGGAGGTTAAGGCTGGCATGGGTATTAACATAGAGAATGATGATGACATATATGTCGTGTTTGAGATGTTTAAAGATACTGCTATTGTGTCATTGAGGGTGAATAGAGTTATAGGTCCATTGAATGTTATCATGCTCGCTGAAATAGGAAGTCAAGTGGCAGATAATATGGAACCTCAACCTCAGATATCAGGGCAACTGTCAGTGGAAATAATTGGAGAGTCAGGGAGTGGTATTAGAGGTGAAGTTTTTTTTAATGTTGATGAGTTAATGATGGGGGGTAGAAGGAGTGGACAAAATGAGAGTACCGGTGCTGTTGATGGATAGAGTGTTCATGGTGGAGTGAATGAGGCTCTCAATATTAATGAGGGTGATGGAGGGAATAATATCAATATGCATTTGAATTCAAATGAGGGTGAGGGTGGGTTTGAGGGTAGACTTGGTAGTCCTATTATTGTTGATGGGGTGAATGAGTTATATGGGGTAGGAATAGAAAAGCAAGTTAATGGGCTAGAAGAGTAAGTAAATAGGCTGGAGGAGGATGTAAATGGACTAGAGGAGCAGCTAAATGGGTTAGGAGGGGATGTAAGTAGGTTGGAGGAGGAGGTAAATGGGTTAGATGAGGAGCAGGATGGTATTGAAGTTAGAAAAAGAAAGGGTAAAATGGTGGCAGGTTCACATATATGGGATGGACTTTTAAAAGAAAATTCTGATTATGCAGGGTATGTTAGAGGGTTGGGTAAGGGGAAAGTAAGAGGTAGGCCTTCTAACGTGAGGGAAACAGATTTGTCAAACATGAGTAAGGTTAGGAAAAGGAAAGGTCCATATTGTTTTAAGGAGAGGGGTAACACAGTTGAGAGAGAAGAGCCATTAGATGACGGGAATGGTTAATGATAGTCAGACATTTGATTCTAAATACTCACTGTCAAGTAGTGAATATGAGAGTAAGGATAGTGAGACACCTGAAGAAGTGGAAAATGGTGAGGGAGGAAAGGAGGTTGAACTTGAGGACACTGAGTCTGATGATCAATGGAGTGATCAGTCAGATAATGAGGGGTCAGCCACTAGTAGTACTGATGATGATGAAATAGCAAGAAGGCAGATAAAGAGAATCAGAAAGAGAAGTAAAGTAGATCCTTTTAAGAACTTGTATAAAATTTTATTTGTGTCTTGAGGATGGTGAGATAGAATTTAAAGTAGGAGATGTCTTCCTCAATGCAAAAAGCTACAGAGATGCTTTGAGAGATTATGCAGTTAGGGGAGGTTACCTAACAAAGACGATAAAAAATGATAGTGAGAGAGTCACAGCCAAATGCATGAATGATGGGTGCCCTTTTAGGTTTCATGCATCCCTTGCACCTGATAGGGTAACTTTTGTAGTTAAAACCCTACAACCAGAACACACGTGTTAGACCTATAGGTAACAAAAACCATAATGCAACTACTAAATGGGTTAAATCAAAGCTGAGGGTTGAGTTAGAAGCTGACCCTAATATGAGTTTTGAACTCATGCTAGCTAAATTAAAGAATAAGTGGGGGATTGAGCCAAAATACTGACAGCTCAACAAAGTCAAAAATGAAGCAAAATTTGAAGTTGTTGGCTCACATGAGGATAGTTACAACAAATTACAAGATTATATAGCCTGCCTACAAAGGTCTAATCTAAGAACTTTCATCAAATTTCAACCCTTAGATAGAAACAGTGAAGATGAGCCTCTTAGGTTTGGTAGTTTGTTTGTGTGTTTTGATGCAATGAGGGTTGGGTTCTCAGAGGGTTTGAAGCCTTTTATAGGACTTGATGGTTGCCACCTTAAGGGTCCATTTGGTGGTTGTTGTCTCACAGCTATTAGTCTTGATTGGAATAAGGGAGTCGTCCCTTTAGCATTTGCAGTAGTGCAAAATGAATGCTTTGCAACATGGAGCATTTTCTTAGATTGTCTCTGTCAATGCATTGGACCTGGGAGTGCTGAGAAACCATGGACTTTTATATCTGACAGACAGAAGGTAAGCAAGCTAATTTACTATTTTAAATTTTCATTTATTTCATGTAAATGCATAAGAAATAAATGCATTCACTTATTTACTTTGTTTCTTTTTAAAGGGCTTGTTGGAGGGAGTTAGACTTCACTTTCAAAGCTCCAACCACAAATTTTGCTGCCAGCACCTACTGTGTAACTTCAAGAAGCAATTCCCTAGTGTGATGTTGAGGCAAGAGTTTTGGTTCGCTATAAAGGCCACTCACCCTTATGCATTCAGGAAGCATATGAAGAACATTGCAGTCAAGCAAGAAGGCAAACCAGCTGAATGGTTGATGAGCATCTCCCTGTCAAACTAGTCAAGGCATGCATTCTTGCTAGAAGCAAAAAGTGATCATGTCACCAACAACATGACAGAGAGGTTTAATAGCTGGATAGGTAACATTCGTAATAAACCAATTATTGATTTTATAGATAAAATTAGACAGAAATGTATGGTTAGGTTACACAAGAGGTATGCTAGGATTGTTAGTTGGGAAGGAAGAGTCACACCTAGTTGTAAGAAATCCTTGAATAAACTAATTAAAGAAAGTAGGTATTGCAAGATGCTGCCTAATAACTCTGATGAGTTTGAGATTAGGGAGGGGCCTCTTTCATTTGCTGTAGACTTAGGCAAGAAAATGTGCACATGTAATTGGTGGAATATTTCTGAAATGCCTTGTAAGCATGCATGTCTTGCTCTTGGATACAAAAGGGAAAATATAAAAGAGTATGTTGATGATTATTACACAGTGGCAAGGTACATGAAAGCATATAGTGGTGTAATACGCCCAATACCTAATTATGAGTACCCTATTGAGACTGAATTTCCAGTCCTCCTTCCCCCTACTCTTAAGAGAAAGTTTGGCAGACCTAAGGAGAGAAGAACAAGGCAAGAAGGTGAAGAAGCACCCAGTGGGGCAAAGAGATCATGTACTGTTAGATGCTGCATATGCAAGCGGCTTGGCCATAATAAAAGAACTTGGGAAAAAGCTCCCCCACCCAGTTCACAGGTAATGAATCTAACCTTAATGTGATTGTGTTGTCATTTTTAAATTTTACTCAAGGAATACCTCAATATTTTTTTTTGGCCATGCAAATGAGCAAGAGTAGTGTTCAAAAGGGAGGAAAAAGAGGCAAGAAACCTATAAGCCATGGAGGGACCAGTGCTGCACATTAGAGTGGATAGATGACATTATTTTGTTCATTATTCAACAACAATAGAAGACCTTTTTCGTACTTTCACTCAAGACAAAGGACAAAGAAGAAATTTTTTGATGCAATTGTTACAATGACTAGAAACTGAGAATATTTTGCAATTAATATGTATATGGGAATTAGAATTAGGCATTCTGAGTTGTGTTACAATAAACACTTAGTTCTCCCATTAGTGGTCTTGAGTTCTTTTTGTAATCCAATGATGCACTTTATGACAAATGTAATGAAGTTCTTTTTTCTATAGCTGTCATGTTTTTGCATGGGTATTGTCCATTTTTTTTACTTCATTAGACACGTAATTGCAAAAAGCACATTGCATTAATTTTTCAATAACACTCTTCCAACTTACACAAATATCACTTAAAATAACGAAAAAAACTACCAACTACCCCATCCCATTAAACCAAGAGAATGTCCAACCATCATTTTCCCTCTTCCTTATACAAAATTTCTCAGTCTAACCCATAAACCAACAGAATGGTATCAACCTCACATCAATTTGAACACCAAAATAGCTACAAATATAAAATTTATCAAAATTAGCATAAAATATATGCCAACCAACTTCTTTTGATTCCCAATTTCGCCAATAAATAGCTCATGCTTCCCTCTGATGTATAAAAATTGTGTATGTAGCTTCATAATCTCTTCAGTCAGCTTCAAGATCTCATCCTTCGTCTTCATATTCTCATCTTTCAGCTCATGCATGTCTCCAAGTATATTTCTTTGCCTCACTTCATGGTCACTATTAACCTTGCTCGCACATCTTTCTCGTGAATCAACTGCCTTGCACCAACTTAGGAATGATCCACACTCATTATCAACACAATAGTAATACAACCTATTTCTATTCTTTACTATCTCCGATATCCTAATCCCAGTCTTTTTTCCACATTTGCAATATGTATTCACATACCTTCCTTCCATTGTTGTCTCATTCATGCTTGAAGAAGACATTATTACAAAACCCAAACCCTAGATTTTGTGTGTTTTAGAGAGATACATGCTGACATCCAACGAGAAACAAGAAGCCATATATTGGCTCATTAAGGGTAGGGTGGCAATTTAAAAAATTTTCTCTCACCTCTTTTAGTCCTTTCCTTGAGAGCTAACAAAGAAATCACTGCAAAATGGATGGAAGGATCACTTAGTATGATGAAAGCAAATGTGGAGGATGAGATGCATATTTATCTGGAAAGCGATGACTACTTAGATAATTTTGAAATACCTTAGGGACTACATAATTAACTTCCCTTAAAAGAATAAGAGTGAGAGAATGGATAGAGCTTGGGAATAGGTAGGATAGAGAATGATTTGGGAAGTTTAGGGCTTGGGAAGGTTAATGGTTTTTTCTAATCTTGAAACGACGTAGTTTAGAAATAAACAAAATTATTATTATTAGAAATGTATTTTTATAGTTTAACAATTTTAAACTATAAAATTATTAGAAATGTATTTTTCATGTTATAAATTAAAGCTAACCAAATTATTATTATTTAATGAAAAACTTACCTACTCAAATGAAAAATCAATAAAAATAAACAAAAACTATTAAAACACCCTCAACATGAAATATATAATATAAAAAGGTAAACGCTTAAGAAAAGAGATTGTTAATTTACTTATAGTTTATATTTATTGAATATTCTTTATAAGATAGAAGTAAATATTTGGAAAGCACATTTAAAATCCATTTCAATGATGAGCATTCATTTCTCATGGAATTTAGAAACGAAATTTAAATCTATTGCCAATTTTCATTACTAATTCATTTTTATGATAAGTGCCCTAATTTTTCGTGAAACTCAGCAACAAAATTTTTCATTTCTAAATAATCTATTTTTAGTCTATTTCTAATCCGTTTCTAATTTCAACAAAATATTTTGAATTGTTTTCCACTTCTAATATATTTCTAACCCGTTGCTAACTAGAAAAGGAACAAATCTATTGCTATTTCGTGATTTTCTTATAGTGTGTTATGAAAGCAGCGAGTAATTCTTTAGAAAGTACCTATCACCTCTGTGGATCCAAAGATCATTTTTCCTACTTTTGAACATTGGTGGAATGCCTTTTACACTAAATTTATGGCACAACCATGTGACTCTCTAGGTATGTCGCATATTGAGTAGTCTTCCTTTGTCTTTAAGATATTCTCTCATCTCCTTTTTCTTTTGTAGATTCTCTTTCCCTATTGATCTCTCCTCAGGTCAACAATTTAGATTCTTTGAATAGGAAATGAAAGCTAGCTAGCCATCCTAGGGGACATACTCCAAAAATCCAAATTTTCCTAAAGAAAATGAGAAAGAGAACACCAAAGAAGACCTAGCAGACACTTGCATTTAGGCATTCTGATAGAGTAGCCAGTAAACCAAAACCTTTATTCAGGTTGCAACCAAATGAATGTAATTTTAGACGATTCAAAGGTGCCAGATCCACATTCTGTGGAGACTAGTAATGTTTATTCCACTCTTCAAAGGACATTCATGACTGGTTCCTCTCCTTCTACCTCATCCACTTCCAAAGATACTTTCAAGATTGATATGAATCCTCTAGGTTGTACTTCCCCTGATTGACAATCCTGTCCTTCCATTGGTCAAAATTCAAGCGCTCCACTAGCTTCTTCTACTCAGGTATGTCCTTTATCTTATATGTTCTTCTTTGTCCAAATTGATACTTATACTTCATTCATTTCCCCTATAGGCTCCTCCCCCAGCTCCATCAATTATTATCATTGAGATTGAGGATCCTTTATTTGAGTTAGACTTTTCTTTTCTGAATGATCTGCCTACCTTCTCCGCTTCTACTCTTGCCAACCTTCCTTTGCTTCTGTCAAGGCAGCCAATGAGTGGCTTAAACACTTATTTGCTCTTGATTTACTAGACCTATCTGAGGAACAACATGTTATGTGTTTTCTGCATTAGAAATGTTGAGCAAGGTTGATGGTTCTAATCGGCAATAGGAGATTCGATCTCAAATTACTGACTTGTTATCTTCTCACCAGCAAACTATCTCTTCGGCTATAGAGACCCAATATTCTATTAAAGACTCCATAACCAGAAAAGACAGATATCAACAAGCTGTTGTGAAAGTGAACATTGCAGCTCACCAAGTGTTAAAGTTTAAGAAACGCAAAGAAGATCTTCTTCGGTAAGTGGATGCTTTAAAGGCAAAGATTGCTTTGTTAGAAGGTGAAGCAGCTACTGTTGTTGCCTCTAAAGAACATCTTAGCTGAGAGTATATTACAGAGGTTAAATTTTTTAAAATTAAGAGTAATATGATTAAGGATAAAATGCCTCAGGTACAGGCTTGGGTAGAGAACCACAAGACCTACTCTTCTGCTATTTCACATCACCAGCAGACGTAGCGTCAATTCTAAGATGTTGACTTTGATTGATTCTTCTTTAGCTGACTTCTCTTTGTTTTGATGTACTTGGTGATCTTTCCTGGATATTTATTTGGTATTTATTTAAAAGCCATGAATCGACCTTTGCACATCTATATAATAAATGGTCAGTAGGCCTATTCATTTTATGCATGAATTACCGTGTAATAAGCTATGTACATGCTTTATTTTTGTGGCAGAATATTGCATACATTTATTTTTACATACTTAGCCATGATATCGACATATCACCTATCTATAGTTATTGAGCTTTTTACTGCAGGTGACCTTCTTCTCAGAGTCGTGGGATAGGCTCAATTGCCTTCATTATTGTGTTCTTTCATCTCCCATATGGTGGGATAGTACTTCTTATGGTAATGACCATTGATGTTTCTTTTATGTGGTTCTCTTGACAGACTTGATAACTAGTAGGCATTTCCTTTGAGGACTTTATAAACTCATAAGGGACTCCCCTAGTTAGGAGTCCATTTACCATATTCTCTGCATTTAAATCCCAATGGTAAACTTACCTGCCACATTAAATCTCCTTTAGCAATCCTCTTCTTTAGTACAACCATTCTGTTGAATGCTTAAAGACGTGTTTCACCAAGTTCCTCTAGGTCCATTGCCATAGCCTGTGTATAATCATTAGGAGTTAAGCCATTTTGTTTTACTACTCTAAGTAAAGGAACCACAACTTCCATGGGCAGAACTGCATCATGGCCAAAGGTTAATACAAAAGGACTTGTTTGAGTAGCATTCCTCTTTGAAGTATAATATGCCTATAAAGTCTCTAACAATGAATGATGCCACTCCCTAGGGTTATCGTCAATCATCTTCTGCAGAATATTGATGAGCACTTATTTGAAGCTCTTGCTTAACCATTCACCTGAGCATAATAAGGACTGGAGGCAAGGAGTTTAATACCAGAATCCTCTGCAAAAATCCTTTACCTCTTGCCCCATGAACATGGTCCCTTGATCTGTAGTAATACTCTAGGGAATGCCAAAACTGTGGATGATATGCTCTTTAATGAATTCTACGACATCTCGTTGCTCAACCGTCTTCAAGGGCATTGCCTCCACCCCTTGGTGAAATAATCTGTAACTACTAAGAAAAGGAATGGCCTTGGGAGGACACTAGATAAATTTTTCCAATGATGTCCGTGGCCCAACCACGGCTTCAAGATAGGTTGTAATTCTTCTACTAAGATGTTTTGAATAGATCCATATTTCTGACATTGTTGGCACCCTTTGGCATAGGTGAAGCAGTCCTTCAGGATTTTCAGCAAAAAATGATCGTGTCTCCTGAGGAGCCAACTCATTTTGAGGCCTACGTGTTGAGCCCCACACACACCTTTATGACCCTGCTTCATAACCTCCATGCCTCTCAACCCATCAATGCTCTTTCGGTATAGGGCATCCTCTATGAATACGTAGTGTAAAACTTGAACTTTAATACAATAAGGTGTCTTACTAGACAAGCACTCCAAATATTTCCTCAGAGGTCGTCTCCAATCATCTGTAATATTAGACTTAAGGTTAGTATTAAATGATTCAACCAGTATACCTATTTCCTCAATTAAAGGATGTCTTTTCTTTCTGATGCACACTTTTTTTTCTATTAGTTCTTCTAACATCCTCAAACCAGAAGCAATTTGGGCAAATTCATCTGCTTCCCAATTTTCTTCCCTTAGGACATGTGTGAACGCTACTCCCTTAAAATCATCTAACAATTGGATAGCAGTTGCAAAGTAAGTTATTAAAGCTGGACTGCCATACTTGTATTCCCTTAGCAATTGTTTGATAACCAATTGAGAATCGCCAATGATGTGTATTTCCTCATCTCCAAGCTCCTTAAGAATCTCCAAGCTAATAATCAAAGCTTCACATTCTGCTTGGTTGTTGGTGCATTGAAAATCCAGATTAAAGGACATAGCAATCTTCACACCAGTTGGAGATGTAATTATAATTCTAGACCCTGCAGAACTTTTGGTACTGGACCCATCAAACCTAAGTACTCGTGGAGCTTTCTCTACATTATACACTAGCAAATCTTGTGATTCCATTCCCTCTAGCTCAACACATGGATGATCGACAAGGAAATCACCTATATCCTGTCCTTTTATTGCCTTCTATGGATAATAAATAAGGTTAAATTCTGACAAGGCAAGGGACTACTTTCCAATCCTTCCTGTGATAATAGGTTTAGAGAGCATGTACTTCATCAAATATATCTGAGATACTACATATACCTAGGATTTTATAAGGTAATGCCTCAATTTAGTACAACCGAAGTGCAAAGTAAAGCATACTTTTTCAATAAGTGAGTATTTAATCTCAGTTAGAATCAATCTTCTACTTAAATAGTAGATCACCTACTCTTAACCATTCTCATTATTTTGTGCTAGCAAACATCCAATAGAATTAGAAGCAGTAGAAATATAAAGTGTCAGAGGAATACCTTTGGTAGGGAGAGCCAATACCAATGTGAAATACCCGAAAATTTTAATTCCAAGAAATATTCATTTAAATTTTAATTTTAAAATTTTAGCCAATAAGTTTACGCCACGTAATATTTAATTGGACCCATAAACCCATTTGGTTTATCGAAAATGGACTGAAAATCGAGTCGATTTGTTGAATTGAACCAAATCGGTTCGAATCAAATCGGAATGGTGTAGGGTCTTCTAAAAACCCTAGCAACAATTATTTTGCTTTTCTTTCTTTCTTTTCCCTTTCAAGCGGCAGCCTCATTCTCCTTCTACTTCTTCATTTTCTTTTCTTCTTCTTCTTCTCTCTCTCTCTCTTCCCCTTGTGTCACGCCAACCACTGCCACAGCTCTAGCGGGCCACCAATCGTGCACTGCCAGCCGCAGTAGCTCCTCCACCGTCTGTGTCGCACGCCACCTCAAGACCAGCTGATCCTTCACCGTCGTACTGCCTCGCACTGGCCAGTAGCAGCAGCAGCAGAGCTGCTCCTTCCTCCTCCATCATTCACGCCGCTTCAGGCCTTCAACGGCTCCTCCACGCAATGGCATGAAGACCTAGCTGTAGTTCCTCCTCCACACGACCACCAGTTGCTTGCTTCGCCTAAGCTCAGCGAACTCAGCCCCTCAAGTCCAACTCCGGCCACCTCAGTCACAATCCGAGTCCGATCATCTCTGATCTATGATTTTTGGGACTATTATGTGCGATTGAGGGTATTGAAAATGTCCCTAAAATCTCTAGTTAATTCCTTCAATTTTGGATTGTGTGAAAAATTAATTTATTAATTGAGATATTGAATATACACTTGAATTAGTAGTTGATTAATTAAAAATAAATTGGAAATTGGAAATAAAATTTATAGCAGAATATTTTTTTTAATGAGATTAAGAAATTTAATTAGTGGAGTTGTTGAAATTGAGGAATAATTTTATTAAGATTATGAGTATTAGTTAGGTAGAAATAATTGAGTTGATAAAAAAAATAGATCGAATATTATAACGTAAATATAAAAAAATATATACGGAGATCGATTAATACTGCGTTATGGATTTAATGATGAAATAGTAGTATATTCGATTTGAGTTAAGATATTAAAGTTGAATATTGAATAAAATGAAAAATATATTAATAAAGGATTATTGTTAATTGGTTTGCATGTATGAATATATTTTAAGGTTGTTAGAGTTAATAAAGAAAATGATTCGATATAGAAATGTATCATGGTTATTAAGAACCATTTGAGGTGAATAAAATAAACGGTTATTGAATGTTTGGAGACTGCGATTGAATTAAGTAAGAAAAAGATTATGGTGAAATAATTATATTTATTTGAAATAAGAATATTATTGGTTATATTGTATTTGGTAGTGAATTTAGATTATTTTAAAGATTGTGATGAGGAATTGAATTTACTGATATTTAGCAGCTAAGTGGTGCTAAATTGAGATTGGACTTAGCTAAAAGGATAGAACGTAGTTTGTTAGATTGATTCTTTATTTAATTATTTTGAGTTGAATGGTTATGTGATGAGTTCTTTCATATTTTTAATTTTCTAGATTATCTGAGCTCATCCACTGCCTCTCCAGATTAGAGTCAGAACTAGAATTTGAATGTCCTATAATCACTATGAGTAATAATAAATGGTGCATGACATGCATTCTCATGTCGTCATAATTTAATTGGTATATCATTACGGATATATATATATATATATATATATATATATATACACACACACACACACACACACATACATATTTACATATATCGTTAATTGATTATATATAATATCATTTGGATTATCATATAATCATAGCTGCATCATAATGATTGATCTAATGGATTTCGATTATATGGATTGTTGGTGAAATGTGATGTGCTGTGAATTAAGTTGATTAAGTGGAGTTAGGATGAAATGGGTCACCATGTATTCTGAAAACGGTTTGGGACAGTTGGCCATATATTGTGAAAGCGGTCTGGGACCATCGGTCATATATTATGAAAGTTGTGAAAGCAATCTGGGATCGTTGGCCATGAATTTGTGAAAGCGGTCTGGGACAGTCGACCATATATGAGAAAAGAATTTGTGCCCCCGTGTGCACCTGATGATGTATAATGATGTGATATGAACCATAGGTTAATCTCCTGATGACATAAAAAGAAAAGTGAACAAAAAAAAGAGAGGGATGGTCAAGCAAGGATTGGATCAGTCGACTAGGTATGGGGGATTGGCTCCCTGGTGCACACATATGAGAAGATGAGTTATGTGAGAAGACAACTCATCAAGGGCTATGGTGACCACAGACTAATTTCCACGTGATTGATTGTTTGAAGATGAAATAATTATGATTGTTGATGCTGTGACATATGCATGACTGATAGCGTGATAAACTCTGTGATTAGAGATGCACTTTGCGTGATTGTTTGGTCATGCATTGTTTATTATTATTCATTGAGTTTGGTGAAACTCACCCTCCCCTTCCATAAATTTTTTCAGGAAGTAGAAGTATCGCTGGTTCATAAAGACTTTGCTTCCTTCTTCACAGAGATACAGTATTTAATATCAACTTTGAAAATGTTAGTGTATGAATTATTTGACATGTTGTAATAATTTGAATATTTTAGTTTTGTTCTGCAGTTAGGATGATAAATCAATATTTGAATATGTAAAAAAAATTATCATGTGCTGATAAACAACCTGTGGAGTACTTTTTTGGAATTTGGAAAAATTATGATAAGAAAAGTTTGACCATATTATGACTGATCAATTTTGTATAAATTGTATTTTAATTTAGTGAGTATAAGCCCAAGCTGTGAATTAAAAGTGACATTGAAGCTGGGCCAAGAACGTTACCAGTTGGTTGTTGGACTGTGTCGTAATATGGGCTTACTGTTTCCAAAGTCAAATATTAATAAAGATAGATTTTTGAATAATTCAAGCTTACTATGAGCCTCGTGGGCCTTAAGCTTACCCAAGTCCTAATGCCGATTTGACCCACGGTTTGGGTCCTGACACGATGGCTTCTGTAAGATACTCTTTCAACTTTTCAAAAGCCAACTAGTGCCTCTCCTCCCATCTGAATTCTTTCTCCTAGAGAAGTTTGAGCAAATCAGTAAAATCTTTGACTTTACCTGCCAAGTTAGAGATGAATCTTCTAAGGTAATTGACCTGACCCAAGAACCTCTATAACTCTCTTTTATTTTGAGGCAGTCTTGCTTCTTGGATTGCTTTTGCTTTATTATGATTAAACTGAAGTCCCCTCTCGTGGACCAAGAAACTTAGAAAATTTCCCACTCAAGCTCCAAAGGCACATTTCAATGGATTTATTTTAAATTGATGTTCTCGTATCCTCTGAAACCCTTTGCTTATATGATCTAGATGATCTCCTTCCCTTTTTTACTTAGTCACAATGTCATCAATGTACACCTCCATGAAGTCTCCTAACATGTCATGGAATATAGCATTCATGGGCCTCTGGTACGTGGCGCCTACATTCTTTAAACTAAAGGGCATGACTAGCAATTCAAAAGTGCTAATAGAACCAGGGCATCTGAAGGCCATCTTTGGAACATCCTTAAGAGCGATGAGGATCTAATTGTAACCTAAAAAGCCATCAAGAAGAGATTTTTAGCAGCTGCATCTATCAATATATCTCAGCATCACATAAACATCCTTAGGCATTGCTAACTTTAGATCTCTAAAGTCAACACAGACCTGCAACTTTCCGTTCTTCTTTACCACAGGTACAACGTTTGATAACCACTAGTCGTACCTAGTAGGACGAATGAATCCTACCTTGAGGAGCTTCTCTATCTCTTCCTTAACCTTCAAGATTATTTCTTATGACATTCTCCTTGGTGGTTGATGATGTGGCTCAAAGTCAGGTTGGATAGGTAACTTATGCTCTACCAAACTTCTTTTTAAGCAAGGCATCTCATGGTAATCCCATGCAAAGCAATCTTTATACTTATGAAGTAGAGCTACAATCTATTGCTTAATCTCCGATTTCAACAGACTACTAACATATGTTAATCTTAGATCCTCAGGTGTGTTGAGGTTGATTTCATCTAAGGGATCTTGGACTCCTGTAAGGATGTCATCCAACTTTAGTGGTGTAGGTCTAAGCTCATGCAACTGGACTTCCTCCTTGAAATCATCTATTGGTTCTTCCTCAAATATCACCTTAGCCCCATCAACTCCATGTGACTTCTCCATAGCTAACATGTCAAATAGTTACTGCAAATAAGCTCTGGAGATGGCGGCTGCAACTGCTGCCATCTATTCATTATAATACATTTTATTAATCATGGACCTCTGTCACCTCAAGCTCCCACCTCGGCCTCTTATAAGGCACGATGGCTATTGATGGCATTGAAATGACTTTAGAAACATCTGATGGGCTATCAGACAATGAGCTACTATCCTCTAAAACATCAGTAACTATATACTTTGATTGATTCAGGGCGCCACCTTCCTTAGAAGAAAAATCTTCTTCAACTTCTACCATTTTAACTTCCATTGCTTCCCTTCAAGTCCACCCCTTTCTTATGTAATTGATTGAAATCCACATCATACAACTATGCTTCTAGTGCACTGGAGTTTGCTTCAAAAGATTTAGGATCTATGCATACAACTTGCACACCTTTCTGAAATATCAGGAACTAATGCAACGAGGATTGCATAAGCAAGTTGGCATGAATCCGGTCCCTTCCCAGTAAAAAATTATAACCATCAGTGGATTTGATAATAAAGATGGCTGACAGAGGTGTTTTACTACTAATCGTAATCTCTACTGGCAGTACCCCCCATGGTTTTTGACATATCATCGGTAAAAGTTGACACTGAAATATGAGTAGCTATAAGATCTTCCTCTGTCCTTCTAATAGCTAAAAGTGTTTTGAATGGCATTATATTAAACGTCAATCCATTATCTATAAGAACCATTGAAATGGGTTTTCCATCAATATGTGCAGTTATATATAATTGCCTGATATGTTGAGTTATGCTTTCTATAGGCTTCTCAAGCACTACTCATTTCAATTCTCCAGGCATCGAACACTAAATAGTCAGTCCACTACATATCTTTGGTTCATTAGAAGTTGATTTCTCTTGAGGTACATATGTTTCCCTTGAGAACTTCCAGAACTCTAGAAGCAAGACGATTCCTGAAACTACACAACCAAAAGGTAAAGACAGACCTTTAAATGAAAAGTTACCTTCTAAAACCTCTTTCTCTGTAGAAATCCTTTGAGATTCTATGTCATCATCAATGTCTTTAAGCTTAACTTATTTTTTTCATTTCCACAGTTGGAACTAGCTAAAGTTGCCTTCTGCAACTTCTCAAAGACTCTTTTTCTCTGCAACCTCCTCTTATGAGTTTGAGTCAGAGGCTGAGGGAACTTTGGATGTCACACCACCATCCACTTCTTTCTTGGTTCAACAGGTAAAGGAACAACAAACCTTGACTGCTTCCTTTAGAACTTTGGTTTACATCTAATCACTTTTATCTTCGCAGGAAAGCGATCAACAGATGGACAAGCTCCCCTTAGAAAGTTCTGCTATGTTGCTGAGACTTATTATGTGTCTTTGAGATTTTCTAATGAACCTACAGCTTCTTCAACTGGTCAATAATACTCCTCAAATCCATTTCCACAGCATTGATGGATGCCACGGGTGGAAAAAGATCCTCATCAATCAACATTTGCTCTTTGTCGCGGAACCTCAAGACTCCTTTATTAATACAGTCCTATAAAGCATTCTTGAGACTTTAGTAGCTATTAGTATTATGGTTCTAGGAATCATAGTACTTACATTATTCCTTTCCTTTCTTCTCCTTTTTCGTCAGTAGCTTATGACCAGGCGTGAGAGATATAAACTTTTCCTTTAGCAAAAAATCAAAGATCTCCTCAATTTTAGACGCATCAAAGGTAAATTGAGTCTTTGAACCAAAATTCTTCTTCTAAGATATTGTCTTTACTGGGGGCTCCTAAGTTCGAACATACACAGGAACCTTGAGTTCACCAAGTTAGCCATAGTCGTTTCATGATGAAGCTTTGAGAATAAGTTCCTATTGAGCTTCTCTTTCTCTGTAATTCTTCTTTCAACAACTCTTCGTATTCTGCCACCTTAGCCACCAGCTCATAAAAATCTCTAAACTCCATCTCCTGGAATTTCTTCCTCAGATTAAAGTCCAAGCCGCTCTAAGACACTTGATAAACTTGTGTTCAGGAAAGAACATTTTACACCTATTCCTCAACTTCTTAAACCTTACAATAAATGAGTCAAACATTTCTCTACTTCTTTATGTCAGTCTAGAAAACTCAGCCATACAAACCTCTGGCTCAACTCTAAAGAATTGGGAATGAAAGAGACTGTCCATCTCATACCATGAATTAACTGAGTTCCTCGAAAGTGTTGGATACTAAGTGAAAGTTGTACCTATCAAGGAATTAGGAAACAATCGCAACTTATAGCTAGCAAAATTCTCTAGATTAGCAAGTTCCCCGCATTGGATGGTGAATCTGGCTATATGCTTCATGGTTGATTGTCCATCTTCTTTAAAGAATAGTGTAAAGTCTAGAATTTTATACCCCCTGGGATAAGGGTTCTCTTTGTCGATTGTTTTTTAATACGGCTTTATAAACTCTGCGTGGCCAACCCATCTGAGGCCAGGCCCATATAACTCCTGCACATCATCCCTTAGAATATCCATGGTGACTTGAGGAATCTGAGGAACAGGATTACTTACCATTTGAGAAACCATTGTGACACCTGTGTATGTGTTCTTGGGAGCTGCATTGAAGGCAACCCCTTTAGTTCCTTAGCTTCCTCCTATTCTTGTCAACAATTAAGGAGCATGAGAAGCCTCAGCCTTATAAATAGTTGAGTTAGTCACAGGACTAGTGGTCCCAAAAATAATGTTAGGAGTCACCATATGCCTACCAGTGGGGCGACCTGTCTGGAGTGGTGGCTTTGATGGATGGTGCATCGGCTCCTCTCTCCAATGTGGTAGTTGATACCTCTCTTCAGCAAGAGTATGACCATTGTCAGTGGCCTCCCGAGGGACTTTAAGGCAGTTCCCCTCCCCCACGTGTTCATTAGTGCAATTGGATAAAGATTCATTCCCCTTCTTAGCAGAATACTTACCAGTAGGAGATTGATTGGTAGGTGAATCCACAACATCAATCTTCTTTTTAGTGACCTTCTTTATGAAGACATTCATGGTTTGAAGCAAATTGGCCATCATTTGCCTCTATTCTTCCAGCATCAGAAATAAAAATTATTTTACCTAAGCATTTATTAAGATCGTCAAAGGTAAGTGCAACTTCTGGGGGACTTTGAGCAGAAAAGTTGATTTCTCCTTCCTCATGAGGTGATGCTCCTCTCAGGGCTTTTAAGGCCTGCTCTCGTAGGTCCTCCATCAGAATCTAGAGACCCTGGATAGTTTCTTTTTCAACAACAGAATGATTTTTTCGAGTCATGGTATTCTCTCAAAACCAAAGTGAAAGATAGAATGCACAAAAGTGGTCCCACCTCACGTGCCACTAAAGATTATTGGTTCTATTTTGAGAAAAGAGCAATGATCTGCTGGCTGACAGTTTGGTTTTTGAAATGTGGGCGTGCCAAGTGTGTGAAGTACACCAACTGAAAAATAAAGTGCGCTTGATCTGACTTTTAGGCTGTGGGTTTGGTTCCACAACATACCCTTCACCAATTATGTGATTAAAATAAAATTGGTAGAAAAAATTGTAAAAGAGAGTTTGATCACTTGAAAAGCAAATAGAATTTCGATTGCTAATTGAAATAAAAGCTTGAAATTACAAGAAATGTAAATAGAATGTGCTTAGGAAAATAAAAACAAGTCTTTGAAAATTAAATTGCTTGACTTATTGAAGAGTTTAATTTGATTATTGAATTCATCGGAGTGATAATAATTGAAATGAACAATGTTTTTATATCTCTATTCTGCATATTACAAGCTTCTTTATATACATGAAGTACAGACATGAATTACAGCTATACAAGGAAAGTGTAGCTAAAAGGAAATACAATCAAAGTTTTTGAATGTAAGGAGTGATTTACTCATTAGCTATGATTTTGTTTGACTGAATATTATTCTCCATATTTTGCTCACTTTGATATCCTGTAATACCCTGTAATACCCCAAAATTTTTATTTCGAAACATTCCCATTTAAATTTAAATTGTAAATTATTAGCCAATAATATTACGCCACATAATATTATGGGGATCGAAAATCATTTTGATTCGCCCGAAAATTTATTGAATAACCATTAATCGAATAAAATTGGACCAATATTTTTTTAATTGGACCGAATTAATTTAAATTAGACCCGAATCGGATATTTTTGAAAAACATTGTGCGTCACTATTTTTTTCTCCCCGGCAACTTACCTTGGACGGTTTGTTTTTATTTAATAATTAAAAAACTTTATAATATT